>JAENPR010002272.1:0-64964 GCA_018135685.1 Themeda triandra
TCACAGTGTTTCTATGCCCCGGCCCACCGCCGGCCGGCGACAACCTGATCACCACATGCCGACCTCGAAGACGGTGTCGACGATTGCCGCGCAGAAGGAGCAAGGCGATCATGTGGTTCGCATCCTGGGTTACAGTGAACTGAGGCGCATGAAGGAGATTATCAATTCCGACAATTTCTCCGTCGGCGGGCATGACTGGTCTGTGAAGCTGGTCCTCGATAGTTACAGCACAGGATCTGCATCCCCACCCCCAGATTGTATGCTCGCTATACTCTTGCTCAGGAGCCAGGCCGTGACCAAGGAAGTGCAGGCGTCATTTGACATCAAGCTGCTCGACCTTACCAGTGGGTCATCCTTATCGGTGCACAAGGTTGCACCCAGCTTGTTCCGCCCCGGCTACAAAGACACCAAAGTTGCTTGCTGTCAGATAAAATATGACCTTTTTGAAGCATCGAACTACCTTCAGGACGACTGCCTCACAATTGAATTTAGCGTCACTGTTTTCAATGTATCGGAGACATACGAAACCAAGTCGTTGCCAAGGATCCAGGTGCCTCCATCGGATATCGCAGCGGATTTTGGCAACCTGCTGGAAACAATGGAGGGTGCCGATGTCACCTTTACCGTCGGAGGGCAGGAATTCACGGCGCACAGGATCGTGCTCGCCACGCGGTCGCCTGTTTTCAGAGCACAGCTCTATGGCCCCATCAGGGAGCCAGGAACTGGTCCCATCGTCATCGAAGACATGCAACCTCATGCATTCAGAGCCCTTCTTCGTTTCGTCTACACGGATTCGTTGCCTCCTTGTGATGATCTTCAGCCAGATGATTATGCTGAGATGATCCGCCACTTGCTTGTGGCTGCAGATCGGTACGACATGGAGAGGCTAAAGCTCATGTGCCAAAGCATGCTTTGTGAGAATCTTACTGTGAAGGATGTTCCAATCACGTTGGCTCTAGCTGATCAACATAATTGTGACATGCTTCCGGATGCCTGTGTTGAGTTTATTACCTGTTTAAGCGCAACGGATGCCGTGGTGGCAGCCCAAGAGGCTACAAGGATCTGAAACAAACTTGCCCATCTATTATAACTGGTTTCGAGGAGGCAAGTAAACTTCGTAATACATGGCCTATTAGCTTATTGTTAAGCAACTCACTGTAAGCAAGTCACTGTAACTGATTAGCTTGCTAGTTTTATTAAACCCTCTCAGGAAATCAGGTTAACTACTATTAATCAGAGCTGATCAGGCTTAAGCAGCTCATTGTTAGTTGAATATAAGGAGATTAGTACGTCATTTGTCATATTAGTATCTTTCTAGCTTTGTTGTCCTCTCAATCTTAGATACTATTAATCAGTATGGTCTCAGATTTTTTTTAAATGCCTGCTTTAATGTGTTGATGATGGATGGAACTGGATGTCTGAACTGTGCACTACTATGCAAGGTTTTTCCCTTTCTGTTTGGAGTTGTCTGCAATCTTGGCACACATTTAGCTTTGTCATGTCCTTTATTATGTATACTGTGTAGAATATTGACTATCATTATTATGATGACCTCAACAATTCCCTGTAAAACAAATTGAATAAAGAATAAAAAACTGGAACATCTTTGACATTAGCAGAGTATTTATTGTGCTTCCTTTGTACTTAACACATCTACAATAGAAGTACATATGTGTCTTTTGTGAGATTCTTGGAGGGTAGTATGCTTCAGATGCATCCAAGAATATGACTTTATTCAGTTCAATTCATGATTTTGAATCATATAAGACATGCTTTTGATTGAACTACTAAATGAAATTGTGAGGAATTAGTTTTTTTTTCGCACACGCAGGAGAGCTACATATCATTATACCTTTTGTCTGTTCTATCTTCTATCTATCTATATCGGTGCTCCAGTATTTCCTCCTACTGTCCCACACATCCGATTCTTCCATTAGTGTTTTTTTCTACATTCCAAATCGTGGGAATAGTGAACCCGGTGATTCCTCGGCGGCCGTGCGACGCGCGATCAATGCTAGACACCGCGATCGCTATGGGCACCGCAAGTAAGGAATTGCCACGGGCCTTCCATCAACAGCATCCCATTTCCTACCATTCATCGCGAGAAAACAAGTAATTGAGCGCCCATCACGGGCTCAAAGTCCATCACACGACCAATGAACTTTCTTTGCTCCCCGCCTGCCATCCATCACGGTCAATCGGTCACCTAGTGCACAACGTCTTCGCCCAGCATGATCGCCCGATGCCGCAATCGTCCATCGCATGAGGATGCCCATCCTGACCAGGCATCGCCGCCCATCACGCTCGCACTCCCATGGCGCTGGACATCAACAACTGCAGCAATGGCTTCTTCTCCCGGGTAAGTATTTCTCATCTCACCATAATGTTGGTGATAGATTTCTGTCACTGTCGCCGTCCACTTCATGTTTCATGTTTGTTTGGTCCAATTTGTTAGTCGCTAGACACTGTTAGGAGAAGCAGGAAGTGGCGAGGCATGGGCTGCTGGCCGATGACGACAGCAGGAGCGCGAGCGCGGTATGCGACCACACAGCAGGACCAAAAAAGAAAGAGCAGGACCCCACTTGGTGCCTGCTGCCAGCTGGCCGCTAGCCGCACAGTAGGAATGAGGACTCTGCTGGTCTCTATCTGAATATTTTCAAGGTTGACCAATTTCATTGCTTCTGTTATTTTTCTAGAAGTTTTCCATGCATCTTTGTTCTATTCAGATTTCCCATCTAAATATTGAGACTTTCAATCCATGCTCCGCAATTTCTAGAGAACAATCCATAGGTGAGAACTGAAACTCTACTAGCATAGCAACCAGTCTTCGACTGAAAAAGGATGAAGCAGCACCTTTGCCATATAAATTTGACTCAACCCAAAACTTGCTTTCTGGCCAAACTAAACCTTTGTAATTTCAATCCCCGTGCTCTTGCCGCCTTTCTAAAAAAATAATTTCAATCCCTGTAATTTTGCCAGGTTTGTTTGGGATTCATGCTAGCCAAAGTTTCAATCCCTGTAATTTCAGTCAAGAAAATTCATATGGCAGCTTGATCTTATTTTGTGTGACAACGTGGGTTCAAGAGTAGGCATCACTGCTCATTGCTCACCACGTTGCTGTCGCCGAGCCCAATGCACGTCACCCGCAGAACTGCAGGCTGTCCTAAGGTCAGTCCAGGTGTTGCTGAGTGCCTTATTGTTCAGGATATGGCATTTCAAGATTGTTTTCGCTCATGCCTGTTGTTCAGGTCTGGCAATTGTAAGCAGAAGTGGTTTGATTATTGATTTCAGATTCAAAATCATCTAATGTTATTACCAGTTACCAATTTCTTTTTTGTTTCATGAACTGATGGAGCAATTACAAGTCTGACTGGTTTTGTGCCATCGATTTATTGATTTTGAGCAGTCCTCGCCTGTCAATTTATTGATTTTGTCATGTTTCTTTTCTTTAACACAATCAATCTGTTTAATTAGTGCCTCCATTCACTCACTATCCGGCAATTGGTATGAAAAGGATCTCAATTCAGTATAGATTTAGAGGTACGTGCTCTACTATAATGCTGGACTGATCCATCAGAAATTATAATGCTGGACTGGGGCAAACAATTATAAAATTGACGAACATGGAAGCTGGTGTTCCACTCAGCTTAAGAAGTGTTGTTTCGGAACTTCAAAAATAATGACAATCAAAATACATCAGTAACCTTTTCTTCATATGCAAGTAATAGTTTCTGGATGTATAAGAAAAAGTGGAACAACTTTAGAGACCGCATATGAAGAAACTTACTCTAATCTGTTTAGTCAAGCTCTGCCAATTCACGGTTCGCATAAGAATTAGATTGTTCTCAGTACTATTTTGATTTCTCAAGTCCTTGATCACAATCTATTATATGGAAATTAACTTCGGTGGTGTTTTGGGGATACTATTTTTATAGACCCTTTTACTGCATCATACTGGTGGTTGGGTAACTTCTACTATTTCTTATTAACAGTCCATTTGTCGAAATTTATTTTGTAAACTAGATTGATCACACGGTTGCTTTTGTGGATGATTATACTGCTAGCTTAGGCAAAAATCAACCTAACTGAGCAGTGAGGGTCTACCTTCTCTCCAATCAGGTTGAATAGCTATGTAATTATCACTAATAAATGTACCCACAAATGACTGATGTGTATAGCGACCCATATCTAGGAGGCATTACATGTAGAACAGTAGCAATGTCTGATGATTTCAGCAGGAGTTTAAGTCTGCAAGAACTACTGAAATAGTATGCAACTTCACTGATCCGTGATTGTTTCCAAATATAATGATATCTATGTATAAATTGCATTACATATGTGCTGTTCATCGTTGCCAAAGCTGTTGAATGGCTGTTGGAAAAGCCATATTTTTGACAACAGGATAATTATATCTATAGTCGGTTCTGCGCCATCAAGGCAACTAATTTTCCCTGACAGTTAAGTCCTGACAGGAAAACACTGTCAGACATTTGTTTATTTCCCTGTCATGCTAGCCCTGACGGTTATTCCCTGGTGGACCGTCAAGGACCTTCAAGGAAATTAGTTTCAATCTTTCCTGACATTTTTTTTCTAATTTTCTCTGATGGTACGGTAATTGCACTGTCAGTGAATTTCGGCTCGGCTTTCCAATAGTGAGTGGTGTGTTCATTGTTTCAGGTTTTTGGATTCGTCCAGACAAAATACAGGGCACAAAGCGGCAAACCAGGCTTGCACTGTTCTCCATCCATTTTCATAGTGAAGTTGTAATTGTCATAACTTACAGGCCGATGCACCAATTTTTATCACTACATTTGGCCCTAGTTTATGATGTACGCATTCATATATCACTCCCCTACCAAGCTAGCTCTTTGACTGTCTCAACAATATCCGACAATATATAGCATCACTTAGGTTCCTCTGCCACTGAACATGGGTTTAGAAGCCGATAGCCGAGCATTTACTAATGGCAATAGCTCCAGTATTGAATGGTGGTTCAGACATCAAGGTGTTGCTAAGAGCCACCCGGTTCTCATGGTCCGACAATTCAAGTTTGTCTCGGACTTAGGTTTCAATTCAAGTTTGTCTCGGACTTAGGTTTCACTCTGAGGAACTTGCATGTAGGTCGGCCACAAGACTATCGTGAGTGTATCACAGACAAAGCATGATAGAATAGATAGTTGTAATGAACACGGTCATTATAGTGTGAACTATGTTGTTTCGATTTTGTACCAAAACTTCAGTAACAAATTCTACTTGCTCATGCTTTTGAAAACTCATGTATCAATTATTGTTTGGTGGTAAGTACAACGCAAAATAAAACTTTGAATTATTATGATATTATTCTTTTCCATGTTGCAACGCAAGGGCGAGATGCTAATCTATACCTCTTATATAAACAAACCCTACTAGCCCAATTCTCTTGCATTTCCTTAAGCCACGTCATCTATGGGTCCCACCACCACCACAAGCCTTCATTGTTCATGCAAAATTCAAATTAACTGAAACTGAATTACAGCGAGCCCCACTAGCCACGTTGCTGGGAACATAAATCAAGCAGTCAGTCAGTCATATTAGTGGTTAATGCGATTGCCACTTTCTGACCCATCGTTTCCAATTCCTATCGCTATATACCTTCTTTGTTTCATGTCTTGTCTCCCAGGCTTGCGAATGCCATCTCCAACTAAAGCGCCTTCGATATGGGTGAGAGATCGTCGAGCATGCATGGCGAGGTCCTGCTTCAGGCAGCAGGCCGAGGGTATCGACACTACTACAGATTTTCATATCACAGCCGGTTCGTAACCCTCGTCAAAACTAGAAAGTGAACCGGCAGTGTGCAAGTGGCAGTGTTGTGGGTGGTGCATCACAGCCGGTTTTTTCACCCCGGCTGTGATGAGCACACAACACTTTGCCGTTCAGAGTGCAGACACCGGCTGTGTTGTCCGAGACCAACACCGCCGGCTTGTTCCAACAACCGATCAGTCTTTGCCTGGGACGAACACTGCCGGTTCATTCCTAAAACGATCTGTGTTTCCAGGGCGAACACTGCCGGTTCATTCCTAAAACCGATGTGTTTCCAGGGAGCTAACACCGCCGGTTCATTCCTAAAACCGAGTGTTGCCCGGACGAACACCGCCGGTTCATTCCCGGAGCCGACATTGTTGTCGGGGGGAGAACACTTGTCGGCTTGAGTGTTAAGCCGACAAGCAGTGTTGTCGGGGCCAACACCGCCGGTTTAGGGCTGGATCCGATGCGGTGATTTTGTTTTTCCATTCTTTTTTATTTGTAATTATAATAATTATATAATTACAATAATAATATTGGACCGTAATTATATAACGAATAATTATGAATAATAAATATAGAACTATCATTATATAAAATTTATTATGCTACTAGTTTCCATCGAACATGCACTTGTATATTCGTTACACAAATGTTTTTTCGACAACAATAAAATAAAAAATTATGCATAAGAATCTAGAGACGGGCGATATCCTCTTTTGTATAATGATCCTTATACTTCTTTGCAGTTGCAATTGTATATAAGCCACCTGTTGAAAACACATCCGTCAAGATGAATTTTGCCACCTCGCACCGAAGTGTCTCTATCTCATAATCTAGCAGCCTTTGATGATTAAATTTCTCACGCCGTTCCAAAAAGAGGCAAGTATAAAAATCAGTACAGTATATAATATTTTTTGCATTGAAAGAAATAAATGAAAACCGACAGTTATACTCACAAATTCATCTGGCATATTTGTAGGCTGTCCAATATAGCGGTACATCGCCCACATGATATAGAAACCACACTCATTGTTGGCATACGGCTGTTTGAGGTACGGGATCTTGGTCATTTCAACGACATTGAAATCTGTTTGCGTCCCACCTCTATGCTTCTTCCGCACACTATGCAAAATTAGAAAGAATATTTAAAAGGAATAAATAGAAAAGGCATATTGTAATCATAGGACTATGGTGTTGCTAGCATCGCTTACGCATTCAAGCACGTCGAACGGTGGCTGCATATCCTCCAAAGTGGCTTTTCTTGGAGTCCCACACCTCGATCTCATTTTTTATAAGATTAACACAAACGAGGGCGTAATGTTCACGCAATCGAAATACTATAAGTAACGAATAGTCCAGAAAAAAATTAGTGTAAACACCCCTGATCAAGAACACATACTTGAAGTTGTAGGGTAGAAGTATGTGGGTTCTCTTTTTGTCAAAAAACGCTTCAAAAATCGGCACCAATATCTCTATTATGTTATCCACGCCGGAGGAATTACCAAGTTGGCCGAGGCAGACTTTTTGATTGACCCTGATAGGGTCTAAGAAGCCTATGTGGCCGAGTTGGCGCGGCCTTAAGAAGTAATATTTTGCAACTAGCCTGCATAAAAGATCATGTAAAGTGCACAAAATTAAACAATTTGTGTCTAGAAAGAGCATTACGTAGCATTTCATGTGTGTAGGGTACTTACATGGTCCACAAGCACAAAATCCGTACATCGAGGCTGCGTCTCGGTGCATGCATTGAATAGGCACTCCCAATCGACGTCGTATTTCACTTCTTCTTGATAAAAGAAAACATCAGGAGGACTGATAATGAAAGCAAACCATCCAGTTTCAACCGACCGTGAATGATACAAGTAATAATCATGCAAGCGCTTAAGCGGTGCGGGCAATCCCTCGTATTCCTCCGGGAGAACCAAATCCATTTTAAGCTTAAACTTCTTTGCCAAAGGTGCGGTCCCCATTGAGGCCCAATAGACTTCCTCCACTTCTTCTCCGGTCCGTGCGGGGGGTCTTTTGCGAGCAATTCATTTATTCTAAGTGCATGGATATGGAAATCGTCCTCGTCGGTCATTTCATTCTTGTACTTGTTCGATCGATGCTTTTTAAATTCGATCTTTTGACCGTCACGGGTCATGGTGCCAAGTTGCTTAAGGAATGTAACATAAGTATCCTTAGGTACGAGTGGGACCGGCTTTTTGCCGCATAATGTTTGTAATACCGCACCGAATGGCCTCTTGTTTTTCTCTTTCGCACTTGGTCAACTTCCTCTCGAGGATCTTTGCGCGGCTGCGACGATGCATTAGTTGTTGCTTTAGGCGCGGGAGGATGTTTCGCTGTCCTTTAGAGATCGATGTAGAGCCGGTAGGAACCTTTCCTTTTCCATAGGAGGGTTTTGTGTGGACCCTCTTGATGTAGAGCGACCGGAAGCGGGGAACAACAATAGGTTTAGGAGGAGGAGGTGGAGGTGGACATGGCGGTGTCTTCGCCGAGTAGGAGGTGGAGGTGGAGGTGGACATGGTAGTGTCTTCTGCTGAGTAGGAGGTGGAGGTGGAGGTGGAGGTGGATGTGAACCTGGAAGAGGAGAGTGCTGGCGAGGAGGAGAGGTCGTCCCCGTGGTTCTTTGCATCCCAGGGGCTTGTCCTCCGCTCGAAGATGGTAAGGGCGAGGAGTCGCATTGGCCGTCTTCCTCATCCTCTTCGTCCGAGGACAACTCGTGCTCAAGCTTAATGAGGCGCTTACGCCAGGCCACATGGCATCCCTTGTTTTGGCCAAGTTTCGGCATGGACTGCGATGCGGGGTGCTCGATCAGTATCTTGTTGTACTTCTTCTCAAGTACCATGTCGATGGTCACATGGGCATACCGGTGGAATCGGGGTGCCACTAATGGTGCCATCTCCCGCAGGCCCGCTCGGCCAATCGCTACCTTGTCCTTTGTCCATGACTGTTGGATGTACAACTCGACATTGACGTTTTCACCGATGTTGTCCAACGGATGAGGCGCATTCGAGTCTAATTCCCTTACAATAGGGTCGAGCCACGGCTTGACCTTCGGTTTTGATGTAGTGTAAGGTTCCGCTGCAGCCGTAAGGTCCGGTGCTAGACCCTCCGTTTGACGGGAGGCCGGGACTTCGCCGACTTTCACCTCAACGATAGCTGCAACCCCGGATTCCCATTTTTCATCCGGCTCCCGAATCATCCTCCTTGTCTCTTCCACTCGTTCCTGTTTTCCCCGGTCGCGGCTCCGGTAAGTATTGGCCTCGTCCGGGAATCCTTCGAACCAATTAACCACACCGGTTCCCCTGGTGCGACCAGGGTGCTCCTTATTCCCAAGTGCTTGGGTGAGCACGTCGTTCTCCCTGTTAGAGTTGCGAGTGCCTTGCCTCACCTCGTCTTGGACCTGGGAGATCCTCCTGACGAGGGCGGTGACGACTGGGTCGTCTATACGCTTTGTATTCTTTGGATGATTTAAGACATTGAAGCTCCCATCATCACCGTGACGGCAATTCCTCCCGATACAGTACATTATCGCCCTCTCCTCCCAATCTGCATAGTCTCAACTTCAATGTTTTGTTCCATAAGTCTAGCCCGCTTCTCAAATTCCGCCTCAATAACGGTCACCAACTTGGCATATCCACGGAGCCACAATGATGTGGATTGTCCGACTTCCGTGAGTTCTCCCGATTCTTCACGCTAAGTGCTTGGAATTCCTCGGAGGCGCAGTGCTCCTTGAATTCCTCCCAGAATGGCGCCTGCTTGGCCAACTCTTCATGCGCAAAGTCTGGATCTCGATTTTGTGTAAGTATATATTTCTTGTAATTTTGATTCCTGAAATACTTGAACATTGACCCCAATTTTCGTAGGTTTTCTTCCGGGTCTTCTCTCTGTTAAATAAAGGGCCTTCTGGAGGGAAAGTGAAATACTTTGGGATCTGTGACTCCCATATATCTCTTGATACTAGCAGGACCACACCGGTCCACCGCTTCCGGATTTTCCGTATCTTCCGGATCTTCCGGATCTTCCGGATTTTCTGGATTTCTGGATTTTCAGGTTCTTTGCCCCTCCACTTCCGATTACTTCAAGGGGATAAAGTCCCTAACAAGGATGCCGAGGGTTGAGGGGTATTTTCTCACAGCAATTTCCGGTGAGGCCGGAATCCCGAATTCATCAAATCTTGTGACCCGATAATGCTTGTCTTGATGAAGCTTTGTCGGGCCACGCTTGGTTCTGACTCTGGTGCGACCCGAGCCCTCTGGCCCTTGGGCCGGCGCATTGGGCTCTGCATTGGCCTCCGCATTGGGCTCCGCATTGGCCTCCGCATTGGCCTCTGCATTGGCCTCCGCATTGGCCTCCGCATTGGCATCCGCATTGGCCGGCGTAGGTTCCTTCTAAAAACAGGAGTAAGTTAATACCCTCTATCAATTGATTAACGGATGTGGCAACATCATTAAATCACACCTAATTTACCTGGTTAGGTTGGTTATCTTGGTCATAACCGCTTAGGTCCAGAAAATCACTCGGGCTATCAACATCCCGATTTGCTTGGTTAGCCTCGATTGTGACCCGCAGCTTGCTCCCCAAGGTTTTTCGGGAACGGGAATGCGACGCATGGCATGTTTGTGACATGATCATGGTTAGTTCGCGTGTTTACTAGGCACAATTATTATGAAAAAAGGGCAAAGATTTATTACATAGTGTAATATTAAGTGCCAAACTACTCATTGTTTCATTGAACACATGCTACTAAGTTGACAAACTACTCTACATCGACTTTCCAATAAAAAAAGCAATGACAATAGCCATAAGCACAAGCATGGCATCTTTCCAAGAACAAGGAGCAAAGATCGTCCTAGTCTTCCCATCTAAGACGGTGGCTTCTCTTCGATCACTAGTGCGGCGGCTCTAAAATCACCAAAGGGCGCATGCTCTTCAATCTCCAATGCCGGCTCCTAGCGAGGGTTCGCAAGCCTCCACTCATTGTAGGCCCTCACGTCGTCGGCTACGTGTAGTACTTCTTGTGCTAATTACCAGGGTAGCGATGTATTTGAGTGTTGCAATCCTCCCAAGTTCGATAGATTCCAGGAGTACGACCAACATGAACAACATAGTATTTGCCATGGTTGACTACATATCATAATTTTAGAGCATCATTTAGAGCATATCATCTAGCATATCATCATTTTAGAGCATCATTTAGAGCATATCATCATTAATTGTATAGCATATCATCATTTTAGAGCATAACATTTTTGAGCTTAAAATCATTTAGCATGTCATTTAGCATATCAATTAGCATAACATTTAGCATATCAATTAGCATATCATTTAGCATAACATTTAGAGCTTATCATCTAAGAGCAGGGAGGGATCGATGGCTAACCGCGTGAAGCACGGTGGCGCTGGCTGAAGGGGGCAGTGGTGGTGCTCGTCGGAGTGTTGGCGGTGGCGCAGGAGGAAGGGCCCGGCGGTGGTTGTCAAAGGCGCGGAGAAGCTTGGGATGGAGGAAGCGGCCGCTGGAGGTGCTCCTCCACACGGCGGGCGGCGGTGCTCGTTGGCGCGAGGGTGCTGGGGATTGAGGAGGGGCCTCTGGTGATACTCCTCCACACGGCGGGCGACGGTGCTCGTCGGCAGAAGGGCGGTGGCGCTGGAGTTCGGTGTCTGTGAAGGCGGCGGTGCTCAGAAACATTTCGTCGAACATGTAAGGGGCAGGGTGGAGGGTACCTACCTCGTGACGAGAGAAGCCCTACGACCGCGCGCTCCAAATGTTGTGACCTGCAAGAAGAAGAAGCCGGAGGTGCGTGCGGCCGGTGGAGTAAGCGGCGCGGCGGTGGAGTAGGCAGCGGCGTTGGCGCTCGCGCGCCGAGCACCGGGCAGCGAGGCGCGCACGGCGTGCTCGACTTGGCGTGCTAGGGCTGCCGATGCGGGCGGCGGCGGAGCGGGTGGTGGCGGTCCTCGTCGGCACGGGCGACGGTGGACCTGCTCCTCAACGCGGGCGGCGGCGGCGTGGGGTGGTGGCGGTCCTCGTCGTTGCGGCGTCGGGCGGAGCGTGGGGAAGAAGAGGGAGAACGGGTGGGGAAATGAGGGGGAAATGAAATTTTCATTTTCCCCGCCCGTTCGTTTACATACCAGACACCATCACTGCCGGCGCCAACCACAAACCGGCAGAAATTACGGTCATCACCGCCGGCTCCAACGACAAAACCGGCAGCAATGCTTGTTATCCCGCCGGCTTGGAGATACAAATGCGTAATGATCCCGAACACGCCGGCTCTTAGCCGAGGCCGCGTGTGATTGTTCTCCGCATGGGACTTTTAGTAAATTGGATTTTTAAACAGTATTTTTTGTGTAGTGTTTCTAGTTTCTCAAATGAAAAAATGTCCTATGTATCAAATTTAGATCTTGATGAGTTCTAACACTTTTGTATTCAAAAGTTTTTCATTTGAGATCATTTAGTGCCTCATTTGACCAAGTTTGACTGGGTCAACCTTGTTTGTTTTACAAAATACAATTTGACCGAACCCTAGATGGCCTGAGCTACAAAGATTGTCAAAGTGATCAGGTCCTACATGCTAGTTTTCGAAACCTTAGATGGCCTCAACTCGAGAACTTATGAATACCAAGATTGTTCCGCTCAACAAGGTCTACATTTCATACATAGGACATATGTTTGCATCTGACAAAGTGTTGAGACCAATTAAACACTAGATCAAACAAATTATAACTAAAACAAAATAAAATTACAACCTTGCAAACCAACTATTATCAGATTCAATTTCTACCTAGGGGATTGGACCATTCACATTGACCCACTGTAGTAACCACATGTGCCAGTTAATGTCTCCGATCGTGTATCCTCTCTCAGTATCGATATAGTGCAGTGCCCTTATGAGTGCACTCTCCCGTGCCACGTGAGACACAACGAATGGTCGACCATAGACATCACTGTTGACGACCGTTAAGTGTCAATTTTTACCGTCAACTAAACATGAGAAAGGACTAAAATATGTTCACCAACTAGATATAGGGGTTATCTTGATGTAATTCCACGAGTTTTGGTGAATGTCCATTTCTAGGAGGTGTCGGTGAAAATACCCAAGGAAGGCCCACATGTCAGGTTTACATAGAGATAATCGGGAACCGGTGAAAATTCTGTAATCTGGAAGGTTCGAGAAGGCTCGGACCAAACGGGAGCCCGAACGGGCTCGGTGGAGAGTCGGCCGACTCCCCTTGGGCGGCCGACGGGCACCTCGGCCAATCGGCGTCGGCCTCGCGGATCCCCTGTTCCACCGCCTTTGAGGATGAATAATAATCGTCCGTTTAGGTCGGTTTGATCCGAGGGCTGCGGTGCATCCTAGGGGGCTATATAAGCGGGGCCCCCGGCCCCGGAGGAGGCATCCCTAAAACCCTAATTCATTATCTCCGGCGGGATCGAGTTGTAGAGGCGTCCCTTGAATGGATGACTTCTCTTCTCTAGAGAATTAGAGCTAGAAATTCCAATGTAGTAGATTACATCTAGATGAGAGTTAGGGAGAGAGGAGCTGCACTCCGGTTCGGAGAAGTCTTCGAGAGATTTGGTATGTCTTTGTATCTACTCTTTGTAAGACTTATGCTTTAATATATTTATCTTCTCTATTTACTTTTATGCCTATCTTGTGATTGTTAGTATAGTTGTTATGCTTAGTATGGGATCTTCGCTCGCATCGAGTGCTCTAGTTATCTATAGTGATTAGAGTAGTAATCGATAGTGTAGGCATGGTGTCTAGACTATAGGTTACCTGAGGTTGCGCCCTATTCTCTGGTTGTGTGGTAGTTACGGGAGGTGACAGCCCCGTCCACACCGAATTGAGTAGGTTCTTAAATTAGTAGGACCGTAGTCACGTCGGTAGAGTTATCCTTTGTGGTGCTTTCCCGTCTAGTGATGTCCCGAAGTGCTATTGTATGATTGCTATATCTATCCATCCCTCGTTATCACAGTAACTAGAGTAATAGAGAAGTATTTAAGAACCTTAATCTCTCCCGTTGTCCTCTCACTCTAGCTAGCTACTCATTTATTATAGAATTCTCATGTGTGCTTTATTATATTATCTTATAGATATCATTTACCCCCGCTTTAGTCTAGTTGGTTTACTACGTTAGTAGATACATGATGGTGAGTTATCGATTCTTTAACCCTTGCTTCCCCGTGGTAAAATATAAATAACGATACCTGGTTTACTCCCGGTAAAATGCTACAATGGTATGTTCTCAGGCGCTTGCGGAATCCTTTATATTTTAGTTGCACTTAATTTAGACCAACAAGCATTTTTGGCGCCGTTGCCGGGGAAGCAATCGGTGTTAAGTTTTTGATAATGATCTTGATGTCTGCTAATTTAGTGTATCACTAGCTTTAGTAGGATTACCCCTTGTTCTGTGGAGTTGTGGAATAGACGGGACAAAAGATGTCATTTCGACATTCGACAAGTTTCCACAAGACAATGAAGAGCTCGGGGTCCCTCAACATTCAACATTCAACCGGAACCCTGCCACCTCTCGGTTTGCGTATACATTTATATTTTCTAACAATGTGTAGATTGGAGAAAAGGTCGTCGTCACAGGAATTCAAATCACATCTCAAGTGACGAACATAGATGCTGCACCACTCACAAATTTCATCATGTGAGTCATGGTAAGTATGATCAAAAGGTGAGATAGTCTTGCTCACGGACTCTAAAATTGATGAGTAGTTATCTTTTAAATTTTTTCACCCCACTGCATGTTTACTTTTAACAATTCATGCATTCACTCCGTTTAGCCTATTTATGTTTGCTCTTCCATTGCATGTTTAGTTCCTTGCATTCATCCATGCCTTTTGCATCTAAAAAAAAACAAATCCTCACCATGACCATACGCTTTCATCTTCACTTGAGTAAATCTTTGCAGTGCTTTTTATGCTACCACTATTTACTATAGTATGTTTTGGTTTGGAAGTATTTCCAAGGGTATTTCCAAAGGCTTTTAAATTAAGCGTGGTGCTTAGGTTAAATTGTCTTCCTTAACCCAATTAAGACATGGAGTCTAGTTTGGTTATTGAGCTAAAGTGTATTTTAGTAGATACTGGTTATTTTGTTGGACTAACCCCTGCAGAACACTCACAAATCCAATTCGGGTAAGTCAAGAGATGAACTCACTTCGGAGATGATGCAAGGCATATGATGAACTCCAACAACTTTGCACAAAAGACACAGTTCATTCATCATCCAAGGAAGAATTGTAAGTATTAAATATCATTCACATTGTCTATTGTTGCAAGTTACCTTTGCCTTGAACCATGTTAGAGTGCCATAAAAAAGTTGCTAGAAAACATGATAAATTAAAATAGGTAGTGGATAATACCCCTAGTTTGAATCTATTGCAATCCTTCGGGTATGTGTCCACTAACATTTTGTAGGAAAGAATCTACGACGTGCCTATCCATGGATTGTCACGAACCTGCCAAATCACCACTTCAGTGATGGAACAAAGAAGACAAGAGTGCCACAAGAAGGATCAACAACTTGAACTCACTCAAAGAAGTGGATCAAAGCGACAAGCTATGAGCAACCTTGAGGACATCATAGCATTGAGCCCAAAACTCGAGCTAGGATGCCAATGAGGAGCAGGGTGCAACTCATCTCATTCTAACCATTCAAAGACCTGCTCTCATTGTTCTTGAAGAGTGAAGACACCATCTTGCACATCGGCAGCAAGGACAAGGATGGCATGATAAGCATGCATCCTTGTGTCAACCAATCACCAATCAAGGGTTGACCACCGACCAAGCCTTGAAGGACCATGACCATGGTTGCAAGATAATGTCCCTAAGCCATTGGAGATGAAGCCTGCATACAAATACTAAAGAAGCTCCTTCCTTGATCATCAAGACGGATGGCGTACAACTCTTCGCCATGCCGCTAGAAGACAAAGGCCATCAAGGAAGAACTCGAGTCTACATCTCCAATGAACATCAATGCGTCAACCAAGACTTAATGAAAATCAAGAATGGTTGACGAAAGAAGATCATGCAACTGTCTGTACGCTCATCCTGGATTGGACAGCACAAACAAAGGCAGGATGCAAGGGAGAGATCTTTGCTCAATGGACCTATAATCAAAAATCCCTCTCAGACAAATGAAGGCTTAAGAACAGAGGACAAACAATGTCTAGGGACATAGGAGTACAACACACTCTGAGGGATGACTGAACACTCATATTTGGTTTCACGTGGTGAGCGACAACAAGGTCAAGCTTGGGGGAGGCAGGACGATGACTCTTCAAACAATGATCCAGCAATGCTCTTCCTCTTTTCAAGCCCCCGTCGCTCTGGCACGCTGAGAAGAAACAATGAGTGGAGCACAAGGTCTAGGCATAAAAAAAAGAGGAAGGAAAAAAAAAGAAGGAGTGAAATTTTAGAAGACAAGATGCTCAAGGAGAGAGGTCAATCAAGCAAGGCAAACTCCAAGAAGAAGTAAAGGACCACTAGAAGCATCTACTCTTCATCACAAGGTACTCCAGTGATAAAGACTGCTGGACAAGAAAGAACATGGGTGACTCCTTTCCTAGAGTTACCATCTCAAGAGGTGCAGTTCTCAAGGTCTCTACCTTTGGGATCAAATGATGCACTGAAGGAGTGAACATGACAAGAAGTCCTGTTCGGAGGACTTAAATCACTGAACCCTCGCCAAGGAGGTAACTTGGTATTTATCAGCATTTCCTTTTTCAGCATTGCATTTTCCTTTAAGCATATTTATTTTCCCTACATGCATCTTAATTGCATCACTTTACTATCTCTGCATTAGAAAAGGAAAATAAAGATGTTGTGCATTTGCATCCAGAAAACTACTAAGCCCCATGTGAAAATCATTCACTGTGGTGGCATAAAAATAATTTTTTGGCATATCTATTTTCTCTGTCTGCATCCCTTTATTATAAAAAGATAAAAACATTTCTTGTGATCCTGTTAGAAGACATTTGAGTTAAGTCAGTTCTAGACAACCAAGGCTTAGAGGTTTTTATCACTAATGCTTAATCAGTTCCACAAGCTTTGTTGTCTATTTGAGCTTCACAGAACATAAAGGATCAAGAAGAGCTAACAGACAGAAGGATGTCCAGTCTCCTGTCGGAGTGTTGCCCTCAACATTGAACGCTGTCTCGAACAGCAACTATCCATGAAACTCCAGGAAAACTAGAATGTCTTCACTGCCTGTCTGCAATATCCGCAGACTATGTCAACATCCAGCTTGGGGGAGAGCATCCCCCGTGTATCAAGCTAAGTGCTCAACTTGTCTATTTATTCATAGAGCTTGTTTTGTTAAAACAACTAAAAAAGATGCATAACCTTAGAAACCCAGAAAAATTTCTTTACTTATCTTTTTCTACTTTTGGAGAGCTCTTGCAATCTATCTTTAAGTTACTCCCTAGAATAAACTCTACATGGAGATGATGAATAGATGCTCTGCCGTAATTCCTTTCAAGTACCTAGTTTTCAACCTTGCACTCTCCCGAGTTTTGGACACAACTGTTTAGATTTGAGATTTGCTCGAACCGAAACTTGTGGGTAGCAAACACTTGATCTAAGTCTAGGTGGTTGACGGGTATGATATGGGAAGGTTTTGAGAGTGTCCATCTTGTTCCTAGAGATACTAGAATTTCGGAGAATTTATTTGAAAATATTAAACTCTTGCATGATGAGTTCATTTATGATGAGAGTTTAAATTCCTACCACAGCCATATATTCATGCTTACTAGATTAGGAAAACCCATCTATTTATATAGATCATATTGTAGGCTTGAGTGTAGTCTTTATAGGCATTGAGTGTAGTTATCTTGTGGACCCGTAAGGAATCAGTCATGCGTTAAAGTCAATACTATGTGCTCTCTATCCATTGATCTATGCTACTTACGTCCTCAGAAGCATGCCCCTATTTTATAAATACTACATTCATTCTGTGCTACTTCTGTCCCTAGAGGTACCACCCACATATAGATCCATATCCACCACAATTAGTGCTATCTCTACCCTGGAGATACGCACCTATGCTGCTCCTACCCTAGGAGTACGCATTCCACCATATGATGTGACTGTCTCTACCCTGGAGACACGCACTCATGCTGCTCCTACTCTGGGAGTACGCATCCATCCATCCATCCATTCATCCACATATATATATGCCACTCATTTCATTTCATCCAGAAAAAGTTCTACTCCTATCTTGGGAGTGAACATCCAAAAATACTCATCGCCATCCTATTTACCTACATAATGCTCCAGTCATTGTCATTCCAAGTTATATACTCCCGTTTCTAAAGTTTCGTTTCAGAGGATTGGTTGCTCTATTAAAAAAAAGAGAGAAAAAAAAAGAGAAAAAAAAAGAGAAAAAAAAGAAAAGAAAGAAGGAGTAGCCAAGTCCTTCCTTTCAAGAAGTTTCAAGGTTTCCAAATAAAGGGAGTTATGTTATCCCCAAGGGAGCAAGTGTAGAAGTAGATATTCACCAAGTAATCATCCCTCATAATCATCTCCTTATCATTTTCATCATCCTATCATTCATTCCATTCCCTCATTCACATGCACATATGACTTGATTATTTAGTTCCTTCGGATCCATGGCTTAACTATGCAATATATGCAAGTGAGTTTTTGAGTGTCTCCCCACCTATGAGCTCCACATAAGCCTATTAGAAAGTAGGGTGAGAGAGAGAAGGCTCTTTTCACTATGCCTTAGTTCCACAAATACCACATATTCTAAGAGAGAGAGAAGGCATACACTACTCATGCCTTGGAGAGGATCCAAAAATACCACAAATGAGAGACCCGAAAGGTTCATACAAGGAACTCGAGTTTTATTTGAAAATCTTGCAAAAACTCGAAATAATAGTTGATCAAATAGCGAGAAACATAGCGCTTGACTTGACCGTTCGTCTTTCAACCGCTCAAGACCCAAGTGAGGGTTACAAGCCCCATGGTGAAAGGTAATATGAGTAAGTTTTGAGTCAAAATAGTTCACTCTAATTCGAGAGGAGAGTTCTTGTTTGAACGCATGTGTGCTTTTGAGGCATGAAAGCATAGTAGCAGCTCCGATCCATGCGAGTTTATCTTTGCTCGGGACGAGCAAAAGGTAAGCTTGGGGGTGTTGTTGACGGTCGTTAAGTGTCAATTTTTACCGTCAACTAAACATGAGAAAGGACTAAAATATGTTCACCAACTAGATATAGGGGTTATACCGACAGAATTCCATGAGTTTTGGTGAATGTCTATTTCGCAGGTGTCACCGAAAATACCCAAGGAAGGCCCACATGTCAGGTTTACATAGAGATAATCGGGAACCGGTGAAAATTCTGTAATCTGGAAGGTTCGAGAAGGCTCTGGACCAAACGGGAGCCCGAACGGGCTCGGTGGAGAGTCGGCCGACTCCCCCCCTTGGGCGGCCGACTGGGCACCTCAGCCAATCAGCGTCAGCCTCGCGGATCCCTGTTCCACCGCCTTTGAGGATGAATAATAATCGTCCGTTTAGGTCGGTTTGATCCGAGGGCTGCGGTGCATCCTAGGGGGCTATATAAGCAGGGCCCCTGGCCCCTGGAGGAGGCATCCCTAAAACCCTAATTCATTATCTCCCAGCGGGATCAGAGTTGTAGAGGCGTCCCTTGAATGGATGACTTCTCTTCTCTAGAGAATTAGAGCTAGAAATTCCAATGTAGTAGATTACATCTAGATGAGAGTTAGGGAGAGAGGAGCTGCACTCCGGTTCTGGAGAAGTCTTCAGAGATTTGGTATGTCTTTGTATCTACTCTTTGTAAGACTTATGCTTTAATATATTTATCTTCTCTATTTACTTTTATGCCTATCTTGTGATTGTTAGTATAGTTGTTATGCTTAGTATGGGATCTTCGCTCGCATCGAGTGCTCTAGTTATCTATAGTGATTAGAGTAGTAATCGATAGTGTAGGCATGGTGTCTAGACTATAGGTTACCCGAGGTTGCGCCCTATTCTCGGTTGTGTGGTAGTTACGGGAGGTGACAGCCCCGTCCACACCGAATTGAGTAGGTTCTTAAATTAGTAGGACCATAGTCACGTCGGTAGAGTTATCCTTTGTGGTGCTTTCCGTCTAGTGATGTCCCGAAGTGCTATTGTATGATTGCTATATCTATCCATCCCCGTTATCACGAACTAGAGTAATAGAGAAGTATTTAAGAACCTTAATCTCTCCCGTTGTCCTCTCACTCTAGCTAGCTACTCATTTATTATAGAATTCTCATGTGTGCTTTATTATATTATCTTATAGATATCATTTACCCCTGCTTTAGTCTAGTTGGTTTACTACGTTAGTAGATACATGATGGTGAGTTATCAGATTCTTTAACCCTTGCTTCCCTGTGGTAAAATATAAATAACGATACCTGGTTTACTCCCGGTAAAATGCTACAATGGTATGTTCTGTGCGCTTGCGGAATCCTTTATATTTTAGTTGCACTTAATTTATACCAACAATCACCTACTGAAACTTCATCAGTGTGCTGCTTAGTGAACCTTATTCTGAATTGTTTGCCTTGTTCTGTGTCCAAGCCATTTGTGTCAACCAATCCCAATCGTACCCGAAATAATCTGTAGCTTGGTTTAGAATGGCCATCAAACCACATGAAGAATATGTAACATCATGGGACACAATCGCAAGTGGTGCAAAAAAAAGATAATAATATTACTACTTAATAATTAAACAACAAATTATGTGCATGATCTAATTATATCAATATATATATATATATATATATATATATATATATATATATATATATATATATATATATATATATATATATATATATATATATATATATATATATATATATATATATATATATATATATATATGTTGATTGTACCACATCAAAAGTGTTGCTTCCCGCGGTCCATTCGCTAAGTGATATAGCAGTGTAACCTTGGTAGCGCAAAGCCATCTAGTATGAGAAATCAGGGATATTGAATCCAACATGTCGAAGTGCATGTATGCAGAGGTTGACGGCACCTTCTTGGGCACTCCTCTAGGAGAAGCCCAGTGCCCCCCTTCGCCGGATATTGTTCTCGGTACCATTTGGGCGCCTTGAAGGGATGGTAAAACTAATTTCACACTGCCAGAGCTGAGGATTGGTGTCAGCAGGTGTCGTGACCACGTTCCAGTTATCAATAGAGAACGGGGTAAGTGCTTCATGTAGCCATTCTAATGGGTCTATGAGCTGCGACATAAAATAAAATGCAATAATTCAACAATCATATATTTAACTAAATATATCTATTTATGAGCGCAAAAAACATATGAGATATTGGAAAGTGATTTATACAATAGTGGCCTAGGGAATGGCCTAACGGGCACATCGGGAGCAAATGGCTCGGCGCCGGCGTGGAACCCAAATGGCGGTGGTGGCTATAGCGGAGGTGGTACATTGTGCGAAGACCCGATCGATAAATTCAACAATAAATATAGAAACAAAAATATATCATAAATAAAAATTGAGTAATTAAAACGAACTAGCTAAAAAAATAATCGAATGCAAAAATAATCGAACTATATAGAAATTATATATGTACCATAGTAATATCCGGGGGCCATTGCAAAATTATGTCGAAGTTGATTTGGCAAGAAGTGAGAGTGGAAGTGAACTCAGAGTTTGCGTTGGCGGAGTATGCATGTGGCCGGCTCCGCATTTTATAGATGGAACTTAGTTATCACAGCCCGGCTCAGAACAACAACCGGCCGTGATATGTAACATTCGCCGGGCCGTGGTTACAACCGGCAGTGATACTACATTACTGCCGGCGCCTTCCAAGAACCGGCAGTGATACCCCTGCCATGTCAGAATTGACATGCTCACAGGCTGCAATTGATGCATGCATGGATGCTGCAATCGATGGATGCATGGATGCTGCAATCGATGCATGCATGGATGCTGCAATCGATGCATGGATTTTTAATAGTGTCCAGGGATAGATAGGTAGGGGAAATGTATTTTTATTTAATTTTAGACCAACATAGATATGTGTGCAAAAACAATACCATGGGAAAGAGGGCTTTTAATAGTAAATAGTGAAATATTTATTTAGAATGAGTACAAAGATAGAAGACAAAAAAAATCATAAAATACATGTTAAATATACGATAACAAAGACCTTTTACTAAAATTACATCCATGTGTATCAACACATTGTAATTTAACCACCTCAGTACAATTCTTGTTGCATCCTGCAGTGGAGGTGGTTATGAGCTGCGCCTGTTGAGATTATAAAGGAGGTTATGCAAAAGTTGATTTGCATGACCTCGGTGATTTGTGACGACGGCGAAAACTCCATGGACTTGCAAGCACGTCGTAGGAATTGCTTGCGTATTCGTAGGACTTGCTTGTGCAGTCGCCGGGTACCCCAACATTCGGCTCAGCTGATCTTCAGTAGAATTCTTCTAGCACCAAATGTGTGCACCATTTTGGTGGACTATTATGATGTCTAAAGATATTTGAATGTGGAGGGCTTGATCCCACGAGAAGCCATGTATTTGAAATATCGGGAAGAAAGAATGAACTGGAGAAATAAGGAGAATGATACGCAAACCATGGTGGAGGCTCTATCTTTGGAGGAGGGCCATTTTATAGACCCCCTGCCGTGGTAGGTGGGAGCAGTGCTCCTGTTGTGCTGATCAGAGGGAGCACGCCCCCCAATAAGGAGTCTCATATCACTGCCGGCGCATATTCAAAACCGGCAGTGATTGGCCACCAACGGCCAATTTTTTTGTGTAGATATCCAAGCCGACTGCGGACGCAGGCTCTACCGGTGCCGGCCTGTGGTTAGAGCCGGCAGTGATTAGCCACCTGCGGCCATTTTTTTTGTGTAGATATCCGAGCCGATCGGGACGCGGGCTCCGCCGACTGGCGCGGTGGGCGGGGCCTAGGATTCTGAACGCCTTGGATTCCCGCCGACGTGGTGGGCGTAAATCCAACAATAGGATGCCTTTTTGCGTCGTATTTCGTTTAGATAACAATGGAACCGTGAAGTAAGATTTTTAAAGAAAGGAATGTGTGAAGTAAGAACAATGGAAAAACAATGATATATTTATTCGAGAGATTACAAAGATAGAAAAGAAAAAACAATATAAACAAATTACAAATACGATAACAAAGACTATTTTTTTCACTTGTCAATGTTACCATCCATGTCTATCAACACATTATAATTTAACCACCTCGGTAGGATTCTTCTAGCATCCTATGGTCCAACAAAGTGATGAGGTGGTTATGAACTATGCCTTTCGAGATGATCAAGGAAGGCAACCACGCACGGGCCAGGAACTCCTCCGTGGGACGGTCGAAGCAACCGCGCGTGCATGGCCATCTCTCAGTGTCATTGGTTCGGTGGCTATCATGGGGTCAGTGCAATCTTCAATGTCTTCTCCGGCCATGTAGATTTCACGTACGGACTTGCAAGCCCAATCTTGGGACTTGCAAGCAGTCCTCATAGTAGCAACACCAAGTCCCCACGAGGAAATTCTTTCCCTCCTCGCTGGAGACACTAATATGTCGCATAGCTATTCAGTAGAATTCTTCTAGCATCAATCTATGCACCATTTTGGTGACTACTATGAAGCATGTCGATATTTGTATGTGGAGGGCTTTCTGCCACAAAGAAGCTATGTATTTAGAAATACTGGAGAATCTAAGAACACAAACACAAGGAGCCATTGTCATGGAGAGGCTCTAGAGGTTTGTCATGGAGAGGCTCTAGAGGTTGGAGGGCCTTTTTATAGAGCTCTTGTCATGGTAGGTGGGAGCAGTGCTCGCTTTGTGGTGATCGAGGGAGCAGGAGCACTCCACTTGGAATCTCCCTATCCTTTGCCGGTTCTTCTCACAAGCCGGTAGTGATATAAAATCCCTACCGGTTTGTGATACGAACCGACAAAGGTGATGTGGTCCAACGGTTACATTTTTACAAATAATAAGTCGAGCCAACCTTGGATTCGAACTCAGGGCTCGACCACAAAAAAATCAATTTGAGTTTTGACCGCTTGAGCAATATATGTGTTCTAAGTGCAAGGCATATCTTTTATATATTGTTTATAAAAAAGAAGTTCAATTCAATAAATCAAAAAACAAAATTATCTACCATATACTAGTTTAGAGGTACACAAGTAATATTAATTAGAATACATATATATAGTTGGTGAACAGCGTCCGACTACAGATTACATAGTTATCAATAATCTAACTATCCTTAGGTGGATCAACAATAAGGGCCTCATTATGATCGCGCCTTATGTAAGCTGATTCGTCACCCTCTCCAATGTTAGTTAGGGATACGGTCGACCCGAATGCAGAAATTCCTCATAGCCCCTGTAGCCTTCTTCATCCGTCACTCCATCGACGCCGACAATCTTTCTTTTGCCTTGAAAGACTACACTTCTCGCGTTGTTTGCATTGTCTGTTGCGTAGAACACTTGCATTGCATCTTTTGCGAGGATGAAGGGGTCGTCTTTGTATGCAGTCTTTTTAAGGTCAACTATAGTCAACCCATCTGGTTCTTTCTTGATTTCGTTTAGATGGACCCACTTGCAGCGAAAAAGGGCTACTCCGCACCAAGCCATACGATAGCTCCCATATCTCCTCTATGACACCATAGTATGTCTCAATCACATTGCCATCTTCGTCTTCAGCATTGAAACAAACACCACTACTCTGATTTGCACTCTTTTCATCTTGCTTTTCGGTGAAAAATGTGAAACCATTGACCTCATATCCCTGGTACTTAACAAAGTGACTAGAAGGCCCCCTGGCTAATTTGTCCAGTTGATTACCCAACGTTACTGTAAGCAAGCGACGTCGCAACCAGTCAACAAATTCGATTTTATGTTTTTTATGATGCCAAGCCCGTAACCTTTGCGGATAATTACGTAGCAACTCTTGACGGTGTTCTTCAATGTATGGCATCACCTCCTTGGCTTGCTGGAGAACAGTGAATTGAGCACGTGTCCAAGACACATAGTCATCTACTGTACACGGTTTCCTACCTAGTGTGCCTTTGCCACCTAGTCTGCCTTGGTTACGGGACTCAGGAACTCCTGTCTTGTTGATGTCCATATAATTTGTGCAGAATTCAATGGACTCCTCCGTTGACCATCCCTCAACCATGCTCCTAACATACTTCTTGAAAACTTTCATCAACCTTTCAAAAGGGAACATCTGATGTAGGTACATTGGACCAAGTGCTCTTATTTGGTCAACCAGGTGAATGAGAAGATGGACTGACATATCAAAGTAAGTTGGTGGAAATTGCATCTCTAAACTAGAGAGAACTTCGGCAATGTCGTCCTGTAGCTGTTGTAGCGTGCTCGGATCAATGACCTTTTTCGAGATCGCATTCATGAACCCAGCCACAACTTTGTGACCACTTTGCGAACATCTTCCGTCAGGATACCACGCAAGGCAACTGGGAGAAATTGAGTCATAATGACATGACAGTCATGGGCCTTCATAGGTCCATAGTTGAACTTGCGTTCTTTCTTGTTCACTAGCCTCTTTGGGTTTGCACAGTAGCCCGTCGGAACTTTTAGTTTATTGAAGAATGAAATTAACATCTCCTGCTCTTTCTTGCTTAGTGTCCAAGATGCAACTGGAAGTTTATATTGGCCATTTTCTTGAACCACAGGATGCAGCTCTGGCCTGATTCCCAAATACTCCATGTCTTTGCGTGTGTCGTATGAATCCTTATGTGTCCCCCCGGTGTTCATCAAGGTGTTAAGTGTGTGAACGCACACGTTTTTAGTAATGTGCATGGGATCAAGATAGTGGCGTACGGACAAAAATGGCCGATAAGGTAGTTTCCAAAATACCGATTTTTTCTTCCGGATGCTCTCCTCGGGCGCTTTTTTAGCCCCTTGCCCCTTGCCAAGAACAACGTCCGGTTTGTTAAGTTACGCAAGTATATCTGTTTCCCGTTTCGATACTTAGGAGGCTTGCGTGTCTCAACCTTTGTCCATCAAAATTTATCTTGTTTTTTCGGAATCGTGTTTAATAGGCGGGAACTTACGGTGCTCCAATACAACCATTTTTGAGTTATTGGGTAGGTGTACCGCATCGTTTCGTCTAGGCACTCGACACAACCTGTATAGCCTTTTGTCTTCTCTCCGGACAAGGAACCTCGCCCGGAAGGTCGGTGATTGTAACCACAAGTACCACCTTGACGGTGATTTCTTCCTTTTTGTACTCATCCCAAACATGCAAGCACCCTTCTTGAACAGATCCAGTAGTTCATCGACAACCGGCTCTAGGTAAGTGTCGATGTCATTCCGGGTTGCTTTGGGCCTTGGATCGGTAATGGCATCCGGATGTACGACCGCTTCATAACGAGGTGAGGCGGAAGGTTGTATATACGGAGCGTCACTGGCCACGTGCTATGAGTGCTTCTAAACTGGTCAAAAGGATTCATCCCATCCGTGCTCAATGCAACCCAAAGGTTCGTTACATCTCCACCGATTTCCTTATAGAACATGGTTTTCAGAGTCCTCCAGTCCTGTCCATCGGCAGGATGCCTCAGCATGCCGTCGTTCTTACGGTCCTCACCATGCCAGCGCAGCAGCTTGGCTGTCTTCGCACATGCGAATAGCCTACGTATCCGTGGAGTATAGGGAAGTACCAGGCGACCTTTATGGGCCCTCCTCTCGTCTTCGTACCCTCCTCCTCCGACGGCTCTGCCTTGTACCGTGGATGATTACAAATGGGGCAATTATCCAGGTCAATGTATTTGCCGCGGTACAATATGCAGTCATTGTAACACGCGTGTATTCGTTCAACCTCAAGTCCAAGGGGGCAGATCATTTGCTTGGCCTGGTATGTATTTTCTGGTAGCCCACTGTCTGCAGGGAGTATTTTCCCTAGTTTACCTAACAAGTCATCAAAGCCTGTATCGCTCAAGCCGTTTGTAGATTTGAACTCTAACAACATGATGGTGGCTTCCAATTTACTCATAGGACAATGCTTGAACAATGGTGTCTTGCCATCCTCTCTCATTTTCTCTAACTTTTTAAGTTGAATACCACTAAGAAACCCAGTATCTGCATTACGGAGCATCAAAGAAATGCCATCTTCTTCTGCCGTGCCATCCGCTAGCGTATTCCTAAGCACCTCAGCAATAGGTTCCGGGTTGACAATGGGATCATCGTCATCGTCGTCGTGGTGCACATCAGCCATGTCCACATCATCATTGTTTCCCTCTGCATCAAAAACAGGAACTTCCCCATGGTGACACCATGTCGTATAGTTTGGCATGAACCCCCTCATTTGCAAGTGCGATTTGATAGTGCCTGGATTCAAAATCATCCTAACATTCATGCAATCTTTGCATGGGCAGAAGATCATCTTCCCAACCCCAGCGTGAGCTCTTGCAGCTTTGCAAAAATCTCTTACGCCTTTCATAAAAAGATTGTCCGTTCGAGGCAGATTCATCCACTTTCGATCCATCTCTGCACAAAACAAAAGAAGAAAAAGTAGTACCTAGTGAATTAGCTTCATGGACAAAATTATGGATTAATTATGAAAAAAATGAACAAGGTAGCTCCAAAGAATGTGTCCACTTAAATAATTTAACAAAATTGTAAAGTAATCTACTCTACTCCGACAAAATTAACTAATTCGAGCATCACATACTAACAATCATCTTGATCAAACCATAAAATTTTCTAGATATATCACCAACCTAGCTTCTTGGATGATGGAGATGATGGAATCCTAGCACAATGTTCCCAACGAAGTTGCTTGAAATCCTTACACAGTGTTCCCACCGAATTTGCTCTCCTTAGGAGAGAGGAAGAACTACAATGAACTACAATGAGAATCAAGCAAGCAATGTAGCCATCAAAACATAGATTGAAGCTAAAAAACCAAAGGAGTGGATGCTTGTGACTAACCGTGAAGCAAAATGATCAAGGCATTCTTCAAAATTCAAGTCCTAGCTCACGGTTTTCGGGTGCCGCAACAATAGAGAAAATGGCCCGCGCGCTCCTCTCGTCCGGAATGGACCGAGGAGGAAAGCGAGGACGATGGTACAAGGCTTTATGTCTTGTCAAAACATCACCGCCGGCCGTATCCACGAACCGCGGTGTTGTCTTGACGGACGAAAGGTTTAATCCTTGCCGGCCGGTGGCAAGCGCCGCGCGATGAAATCAAGTACCGCCGGCCCGTGGTTCGACCCGGAAGTGATACTATATACATCCCGCCGGTTGGGACCAAGCCGGGATTAATTACCGGATGCTTCGTCTTCCTCGCGGCCGCGTGGGGAACCGAGCGCAAGGAGCATGGGGAAGCGCAAGCGGCAATGGGAAGCGAAGCGCCCACGCTAGGTGACCTTTATAAAGCTGCGCCATTCGACTTTGGCGTCTTCACAAGGCGCTTTCTTTCTCCTCATACTACTATTTCACCTACGATCCCCTGCTCCGACGACGATGAATGCAGACGGCGGCGGCGGCGGCGGCGGCCGCGGCAGAGGCGGCGGCCGCCGCGAGGACGGGTAACTTCAGTGTGCGCACGCCGGAGAACCACAATCAAGCCCTGCGCGCGCGGCCGCCTAGGAGCGGGGCGGCGTAGGGAGGCGGAGGTGGAGGCTGCCTCGCTCCGGCGGGGAGGTGGAGTGGAGCGGGCGGCCCGCTCGGGCCGAGAATGAGGCCGACACGCTCCGTGAAGCGCTGCACGCGGCGGCGCAGCGGCCCGCGTGCAGTCGCGAGGCGGCCTTGGCGGCGGCCCGCCGTTAAGGCCGTCAGCGGCCGGGCGGCGGCGGCGGGTGATTGCGGCGGCGCCGTCGTCGATCTTTAATAGTATTTATTAGAATATAATCAATCCTCTATGTAATGCAGAATTCGTATAAGAATTCTATTCATATGTAATGCAAAAAATTATTATTAAGTTGGTCTTATGATTCTTCGTTTTTATTTATTTATATGTAATGAAAAAAAAAGATGAGGAAGAAGGCAAAAAATTCATATTTTGTACTCGGTGAGGAAGAAAGCAATCCGAAAGAAAAAAAAAGGATGAAGGTGGCCACTGCCGGTTCTTGCCAGACGCCGGCGGCGATTGATATTACCACGGCCGGCGCCTGGCTAGAACCGGCGGCGATTGATATTACCACGGCCGGCGCCTGGCTAGAGCCGGCGGTGATAGTTGCCATCACTATCACTGCCGGCTCTACAAACGAGCCGGCAGTAATATGCTCATCACAGCCGGTTCAGAACATGAGCCGGCAGTAATATACTCATCACAGCCGGTGCCTTCGCTGCCTGACGCGAGTCAGGCTCCGTCGAGCTTGGCACCGGCTGTGATGAATCATCACCGCCGGTTTCGCCATTTCCGGCGGTGATACGGTGGGCAGTGTTGTGCGAATCTGTAGTAGTGCGAGGAGCAAGTCATGTGAATCTGGTAGCACCTAGAGCATGCCAAGATCCGTCGTCCACTCTTCTTGAGGTTGGTGCGCAGGTGGCCAGAGAAGAGATTGCCGACGCGAGCTGCAAAACGAGGCATCAATGTCTTGAGATGGCAAGTTGGAGAGGTATGAGCTGCTTGCTTTCTTCATCACTGATGGTGTCTCTCGGTGGCATATGAGTACAACAACATATACGTATGTACAATAGGTCTGTATCGTCTCAACCAGTTAGCATGTGTCATGGTAAGCACTATTTCGTACCCAATAAGAGCTGCTAAGTGTATAAGATGTGAGAGTCACGTATTCAGATACAAAATATTTTTTTATGATTTATTAGTTTTTTCCTCTATCCAACTAAACAAAATTCTACCGTATACCCGCGGCAGCGCGCGGGGAATCCTCCTAGTTAATAATAAAAGAAGGTGCAACATAACCACAAACAAACATAAACACTAACACGCGGCCACATCACCACTCCCTTTCTTTGACAAGTGGGCCCAACCACCAACATATCAACGTGAGCCAATACATTATTTGGAGAAGTTCAGGGTGCAGAATATCTGGTTTCATATTTGAAGTGGTGATGTAGACACAAAAGCAAAGGTTAGGGGATTATCACTACGGGAATCAGGTAATTTACTGGGTACCGGAAACACCCGGCAAAGGCTATATTATCCCCGACAAAGCCTTTGCCCTCCAGGCAAAAAACGGCCCGGCAAAAAAGTCTTTGCCGGGAGCCGTTTATTGGGCACCCGGCAAATACTTTGCCGGGTGCAAAACCGCTCCGGCAAAGAAAAGTGACCGTCACGGCCGGCGCGACGGCGGCTTCTTTGCCGGGTGCCACGTTAGTGGCACCCGGCAAAAGATTTTTTAACGTGGCACCCGGCAAAGATTTTTTTTTTAATTTCTTTGCCGGGTGCACCCGGCAAAGATTTTTTTTTTTAATTTCTTTGCCGGGTGTCTTGTCGAGGCTCCGCAAAGAATTTTTAAAAAAAAAAAGAAAAAAACTTTGCCGGGTGCCAAGAGGCGAAATTAAAAACGTGGCACCCGGCAAAGATTTTTTTTTAATTTCTTTGCCGAGTGTCTTGTCGAGGCTCCCGGCAAAGAATTTTTTTTAAAAAAAAAAGAAAAAAACTTTGCCGGGTGCCAAGAGGCAGAAATTAAAAAAAAATCTTTTGCATTCTATCAACATAGGCATTTCATATATACTAGAACATCAGGCGCCTGACTTGAAGAACTATACATGATAGACATGGTTCCATAATTAGGTACGGTAAAGCTAAGATGTCAGTCACACATATTATTATAGTATAAGTAATTGCCACTACCACCATATATTCATTAAATATTTTATATCCATACAAGAGCCCTGTTATCTCCTAGCCTAGCATACAATCTAGAGACTAATTCCATGAACTCTGTCCTATCTTCTACCCATCTTTGAAGGCTTTCATCGATGAAGTTCTTCATCCTCATTGTCACACCCTATTTTTAAGGACAAAAATAGAGCGTATCAAACCTTATATGCGCCCCAGGAATAGTCACACATATAAGCAGACAAATTATAAATAGTAAACCATCTCAATGTTTATTACATAGCGAAATAATATTTATCACAGAGTCTTAAACAACAGCTTAGCGGAAAATAAAAACACTCGCGGTAGCTCCAACACAGGGACATCGTCGACTGGTTGACACCAAGCCTAGTACTCTTCACGATAATCAGCATACCAACCTTGATCTGTTACCCATCCGGGATTTTCCAAATAATGAAATAAAACAAGCGTAAGTACTTTTGGTACTTAACAAGTATAGCAAGGGGTTATGAGGCTCAAGTAGCTGACACTGGTTAAACTGCAAGTAGCTTTTAAATGTTGAACATGTTTAGCATTATTAGCAACAAGGTAGTAGTAATCCCATTAACTCATGATCAGATAAACATTAATAAAAAATAGCAATTAAACAACAATATATCACAATTTAATAATAAACAACCGTTTCATATAAACCGCTATTTTGTGAGTTTTCCGGGCCGCTCGTGACCGTGAGCACGGACAATATATTGATTTAAACTCGCACGAGAGGTGTATCCTTTACCTATGAGTCATGATTTCCAAATGCATGGGTTTGCAAGGCCCGAAACACCGGAAATCATATAAAGCCATTCAAAAGTTCATCTAACAAGTTAGGGCCGCTAAGGTTTACGTACTGCGAATGTAGAATTCCCCTTCTAGATGGCACAATGACGCGCACCTATACACATTAAGACGGAGGAGCCATCTACACCCGACCCGAACACACCCTCTTGCGCCAAACGGTAACCTCTAACAAGCTAGAGGAGGTCTTCTAAACAACTAGAGCCGAGCCATGTAGCCCTCATAGCGGTACCGTAAGTCCCAGCTTTTGCCGACGAGATAAGTCCTTAGGGAGGGTTGAGAACATCCGGCAACGCTAGAGCTCTTCTCACCCTTCATCTTTTAACAATGGTTGCATATTCAACTATTCAGTTTACAAGATCATGATTAAATGTTCAGCGATAGCAAAGTACTACCCACATGCATACCTCCCAGGGTTACAAGGTGACCGATAGCAATTTCTAGGAATTCCTTAAATAGGTAACAAGGCAAACATGCATATGATATTTAGTGTAGAGTGAATAGGACATCAAGGTAGGTCCCAAGCTATACTTGCCTTGAGTCTCAAAGTCCTGCTGGTCCGTCTGATCGTAGTTCTCCTGGTCACCAACGAATTGCTCACCGTCTATACTCGATCAACATCAACATACAAGCACCCACGCATTCATACACGAAGCAAACAAATAAATATAATTAGAACAGTACACCACCAGCAACAAAATAGAAAGAAAAGTTTATAAAATCAATCTATTCGTTACCACGACCGCATAGACGTAAAGATCACGAAAATCGGAACTATAACGAAGGAGATATGAATTTTCCAAGTTTTTTCCTATAGACTAATAATGCAATAATTATGATCTCGAAAATCTAAACGCGTCAAACTGATCTAACAGTAGCACTAACACGTAGACTACGAGATAACGAATCTAACGTAATTTTAATGGTTCAAATCGGAGTTGGAATAAAGATTTTAGAAACATCTGAGTGCAATGTCAAATTACTGGAAACATGATCTGTACCAAGGACGGCACAATACATATAAGTGTATTTCCAGATTTTCTTTTGTAAAGGAAAACGGCAAGGTAATAGTATGATGTCATCCAAAGCAAAGATTGATGTCACCAAAAGCTAACAACAAGAATAATCACGATGCATCCATAGCCAGCACTAGAACTTGACTGAAGATCTATGGATTATTTGCACGAGAAGACAAAAGTAGATGACAGGAATCTCACCACACCCTAAGTCAACAGCAGAGGTAAACTGAGGACTGCTAGATTCAAAAAGGGGATGACGGCGATGACCTGCAACATGACGGCATTGATCTAAGTTCAATCAAGAGTATAACAGAGAAGAAGTACTCGACACGAAGCTTGCCAGGCAGCTTACGGTGACGATGAAACGAAGGCAAGGTCGCACGAACTCGACAGCGGCGGCGCTATGAGATCGATAGGAGGCAATAGAGATGCGGCGTTTGGCTATATATAGCCAAAGATGCATGTTCTCCAAATGGAAAGGAGAGACATGGACAAGGATTCAGCTAATTTTGGAGAAGGAAGGCGCCGACGTTCTTTCCATCGAAGAAAATGATGACGCCGTTCAGCAGGACCTTCCGATTAGCCAAACCGTGCATGCTTGCACATAAACATGTTGCATGGAAACACGTCCAAAAATAGACAGGCCAAAGCCTTGAACGTGCTGAGCCAAAGGGAAAGCCTTTCGGCTGGAACAGAAGAAAAAGAGAAAAGAACATTTTCTTCATTCTTGAAATATTTTGAGTTTGGAGCAAAACCAATCATTACAGAAAAACAAATGCAGCGGCATGTATGCTCAACATGTATCTAACCTTATAGTTGCTTTTATTTCACAAAATTTATTATTTTCTCTAGATTAAATGTTCACAGAAAATGCATAAATACACCATTTTGACTATTTTAAAATGGTGCAAATTTTCGAGTGTTACACTCATTGACGAAAATCTGTAGTGGAACATTACACCATTACTAATGTTACAAATGTTGCAGTTCTCAAGCTCATGCTGCAGCAGTGAGGTGAGCTATCTAGTGTACAAAAATCTGACACTTGTGCAAACACTGTCATAGGTAAGGATCTGTCGTAGGTTAGAATTTCAACCAAGAATTTCAGAGCAGCAATAAAGGGCTTAACGGCAGTAGAAAAAATATGCATGTAGGACAATCATGTCTTTTTGGAGAGCTAAAGAAGCACACTTTTAAATAAAACACTAAAGCCTATCATCTGAATGTTTGAATCACATATGAGATTTCAGAAAAGAAAATATGTTACCTGATTTGGATCAAGGTACTCCGAAATGCAAAGTGCCAAAAGGTGCTGATCGATAAGCATTAAGGAAATCCACTGAGCACAGTTACAGCAAGCAATGAAAGCAAACAACTATATTAAGACACAGCAGGTAGAGTAGACTTCAGAAGGTCACAACCAACATACAGGTTTTTAGTCTTGTATCTCTAATATTCTGTCCCCATTGGAATATAAGGAAGTTTGATAGTGAAATGCTGAAAGGAAATGGTACAGGCCGAGCCCACTTGTTTGTTGTGTTTCTGCTCTTTAGCTAAGAGTCCAGGAAATCTCTTGGTCTGTGAAATCAATGAATCCTAATATTGCAAGAACTTTTCTTATGCGAAGGTTTCCCCCTTGGTCTAGAATTTAACAGCACTAAGCAAGCAGCTAATAGGCATGAAAGTTACACAGGATTATGCTAGTCAGTGCTATGGCAAAATTAGTTGTGGGAGAATTGTTAACCTACCAGGCCATCCAACACTAAGAGCAAGAGCAAGAGCAATCTTTACAAGCAATGGTGGAGGTCCATCTTCAGCCCACTGCATCTCATCTCGTGCAGCTTGCACCTGCACATCCAGTGTCAGCCATAAATATTTCCAATGCTAACGTTGCGAAGACACTTCAGCTAAAACAGCTACCCACCTTCTTCACAAGATCTTTCAGTTGTTTTCTACCTTGTAATTTGTGAAGACCAGGAGTATTTGGCGAAGAAATATTTATGACCTGAGTAGAAGCATGCCTCAATTAAATAAGTCCATACACACCCAGAAAATCCATCAAACTTCACGATATTTCATACTTCGAGACACAATAACATGACCAAAATTGTACATACGTAGCATTACTTCTCTACTCGATCTTGTGAAGCGGCAGGGGAAATATCCAAAGTAAATTAAGGGCAGGTCCATAGTCAAGATCTTCTGAAGGGCATTTAAGCATCCTAGATTGCAAGGTACACTAGAACATCAGGCGCCCGAATGCAATGATTCAGAGAAGACAAGCAATCTATACCTCAAACGGCTAGTTCACTGAGCAATCTCAATACAAATAAGTTCAAGTCATATGTTGATAAACATTTAAGCAAACACACATATATAGCTGTCATCGGTGCTGCCATCCATCCACCACACCCAGCCCCTTCGTCAACCATCTGTTAATGCCCCTTCGCTTATGTATTATCAGTGTGTGAATGGCTTATTATCACTGACTGACTGAATATGGAATCTAATCTAACCAATTCACTACTTTCTCATGACCACACTAAAAAAAAATTAGCAGAAAGATCATGTGTACCTGTTACTCATATCTCATCTACTACATAACCATGCTGCCTCAAAGAAATTGAAATCAATGTCACAAATTTGAGCACTGCAACACATCGCCTATCTCAATTGTCAAAACATAGCACTGAAGAGCATGTATCAGACCACCATAGAAGCATGTCACCTGAGGAAATCTCTGCAGCCATCTCAATTTGTGCTTAGGGTTGGCGGTGCAGTGAATGAAGACGATGCCCCGACGCTTCACCACCTTGCAGAACCCGCACAGACAGGGGAAGCGGCCAGGGAGACGTTGGGGCACCTGGCGGCCGGGGAAGCGGGCCGGCGGCGTGTGGCTCGTGGCAGGGGAGGACGGCGGCGCGCGGCCGCTCGGCTGGGGCGGCGCGGACGGCGGCCAGACCACGGGCAGCCGGCCTCGTCGGGGACGGCCGGCCAGGCGGGTCCGCGTGGCCGCCGCGGCCGGCGAGGCTGGGGCGCCGGGGCCGGGTCCGAGCGCCGCCGGGGTCGCGGGGTCGCCGGGGCGGACCGGCGAGGCGCGGGCGTGGCGGAGCGGGAGGGCGGCGGCGGTGGAGCGCAGGCACGGGGTTGGGGTCGGGCGCTGGAATAGCCTAGGGTTGGACTTTGGGCCGGCTGGGCCTTTTTAGTCGCGGGCCTTTGCCGGGTGCCAGGTGACGACGACTCCCAGCAAAGATTTTTTTTTTTTTTTTTTAAACTCTTTGCCAGGTGTCTTTGACCTAGCACCCGACAAAGGCTTTCTTTGCCAGGTGCCACCGTTGACACCCGGCAAATTATATTTTTTTGTGTTTTTGCCTTATTTTTTTGTGGGGCCTTGTTACAGTAATTATAACTCCATATAAAAATTTGGGACAATTTTGACTTTTAATATTATATTTCTTTAATTATTTTTGTTTCATTGAATTTTTCCAATTATTTGATTTGAACCTATGCAGGTATATAAAATAATGGAATTTGGTTATTAAAAAAATGGTATTCATGATATTTATGATATGTGGAGGCCGTATCCAGGAACTCGCATGAAACTTCACGTCTCATGTTGTTCTAACATGATGAGGTAATAGAGGAAAAAGTGTATTTAAATTATATAAAATCCAAACAAAGTTTAAAAATCACGAAACTTGTTGATGTGTCTTGTTATCGTATGTGGAGACCGTGGTAAAAAATTGAGAAAGTTTTAAGCAAATTGTGACGTCGGATGCCTAAAACTCAAACATCTCCACATGTTTTCGCAAGAGATCACATGTGGAGATGTTTGAGTTTTTGACATCCGACGTCGCAATTTGCTCGAAATCTTTTGAAATTTTTACCATTGTCTATATATGCCATGACATGATACATTGCCAAGTTTCGTGATTTTCGACTTCATTTGGATTTTATATAATTTAAATACGTTTTCTCACGATTACCTCGTCATGTCACGACAACATGATGGTCGTAATTTAATGCAAGTTCCTGGATACGATGTCAATATATGCCAAACATCATGAATAACATTTTTTGGAATGACCCAATTCAATTATTTCATGTACTGTAGTTCAAATCTCAGTAGTCGGAAAAATTCAAGTGAACGTAAATAATTCAAAAAATATAGCATAAAAAGTCAAAATTGTCCAAAATTTTGATATGAGGTTGTAATTACTATAGCAAGTCATCAGAAAAAATTGGGCAAAAAAAACTAATAAAAAATATATATTTTGCCGGGAGCCCAAGGTTGGCTCCCAAAGAAAAGTCCTTTGCCGGTGTCGGCTCAGACGGCACCAGGCAAAGAATTTTATTTAAAAAATAAAAAATTCTTTGCCGGGAGCCTAACGGCACGGCATGGCTCCCGGCAAAGGCGCGGCAAGTGGCCGCCGTCACGCCGGCCACCTTTGCCGGAGGCCATATTTTGCCGGGAGCCGGCTCCCGGCAAAGAATAGCGTTTGTCGGGTGTCGAACTTTGCCGAGTGCCTGGCTCCCGGCAAAGGCTGATTTGCCGGGTGCCTCAGAGCCAGGCTCCCGGCAAAGAATGTCTTTACCGGGTGCCCGAGGAAAAACACCCGGCAAATTACAGTTTTCCCGTAGTGTATGTAGATTATTTTCCAAGAGTCATATCTATACTATAATTGAAATCTTCTCCAAGCGTAAGAAGCCTGAGACCTTACACCGGACCCACGAGGCATACTCTCGCCTTCCAAAATCAAGGGTGCAAAACATCTCTACGTCAGATCCAAGGGCTGACATGAGATGTTTCATGCGAGGCTTCCACCCACCACTTTTTCACCCGCCGCCGCCCTCACCCTCGTGATACACAGCGCTGCGACTTCCTCTTTCCACGCCGTAAACTCCGTAGCCACGACTTCCTCTTTCCGATCCACGCAAGTCTACCTAGCTCATACATGATTCAAATTTGAATCCAACATGCGCCGGGACTGCTGCCACGATTTCCGCGTCGCCCTTCTGTCCTCGGCACAGCCACGATCCTGTCCTCGGCATGGTGCTCCTCCTCTCGGCGACCACAGGATCGATCATCGGCCCTTGGATCAGCGTGATCGCGTTTCCGGACGGCCAGCGGCGGCGGCGTTCTAGCGGCAACGTGGAGAGGAAACGGCGGCGCTCGACGCGGATGGGTGCTACGCCGCCAACAAGATCGTGAATCCACCACGCGCCTCGGACTACCGCCACGCAGCGGGATTCCAGAACGCCGCGGCGCCTCGACGCGATCCTCGACAGCACACGGCGGCGGCGGCGTGCTCGCGGCAACGTGGAGAGGGGCACAGCGGCACTTCGGAACCAGGTCTGTTCTGGATTTGTTTCCTTGCTTTCACGAACGCTGCCTGCATGTACCGGATGTGCATGCCACTGTGCTTCTCTGTCATTTGGGAATCATGCTGCTACTACTGTACCATCTTGGTGTAAAAGAAAGGCCAAAGAAGTTTTCACTTGGCACACATGCATGAGTTTCTCCCAATATCGGCAGTTCAGCACGCATGTGTATTTGATCAGTAGGAATACCTGTGATTTAGACGTGTTTTCTTTTTACTGTTGCCAATCAGGGTTGCTTCTCATATGTAAGGTGGGATTTTATCTCAATTCGATGCTTCCTTGGCTGATCTTGAGAATGATGAGGATCAAGCGAGTACTTGGTTATCATTCATCAGTGTAGTAGTATTTCTGAATTTACTGATTTGATGCATTGCACCTATGGTTTTAAACTGCTTTTAGTATATATGCTAGAGTTGTCCTTCCATGTGAAAGATAAATTAATAATTGGTATTAATAATTATATTATCTCATAGTGCTCATGAAGTTAGGCTTCTTCAAACTATATGCTGAATTCTGCTTGACATTTGGAGAAATGGTAAATAGTCTGATTGTTCATTTCAGTTTTCTATCTTGCATTTGGTTGGTGCATAGAATTGTGTAGCTCTCCTTGGCAATTTATTGAGTGTAAACTATAATGTTAAGTATTTAGTAAATCTCGTCAGTTTTGTTCCACACTGAAATACATATCTTTGCCTTCTTTACTTTTTTCTGAAACATGGACTCCTTTTGAGGTGAATATATACATGATCTGTATGTGCATTGCGTGTCCTCGGCTGCTAATGAATTTCAATTTGAATTTCAGGTCTCTACTGTCAGCCTATCAACCTACATATTCAGCCTGAACAGGAGAAGTTGTCAAGGAAACTAAGAGGTAATGTTCTCATGTGCAAAGTGCAACAAGTTGATTTTGCAACTAGAAAACTTAAGTTGAATTGTCGACTGGTTTTATGATATCAATATATTACTCATGTACAATAGGCAGTAGCACTTTATGCAGCCTTTTAATTGACAAATTTGTTTCTTTTGCCAATGAGTATGCAGTTTTCTTTTGAAAAGAGAGAGATGATGTGGTGTGTTAAATTAGCGAAAGCGTGGTGCTCGTTGTGGAGAAGGGTGCAAGTGAATTGCTTGCTGCCAGGTGAGAAACGATGAACTATTCCCGCCTAGAGATGTTACTGAAACTTTGTCTGAATCAACTTGATCGCTGCTGCCAGCAAGTTAATCCACGAACTTTTCTCATTTTCTGACATCATGGCTTCGTCTCTTAACATAGTCTAATGAAAGTTTTTCCGCTATGCATTCAGGGCATTGGATTTCACTTCTTTTGGGCATAAAACAGGTCTAAAAATGAAATCTTGTTTCGGTGGAAAGCATATATTGCTTTAGCTCCAGGCTTTTCCTTTGCTGAGTTTGTTGTGAGTGGATATGGTGATGCAAGGGGTTCCCAGGCTTTCCTTTGCTGAGTTTCTTGTGAGTTCCTTTTCCTTTACGAATTATATATAACTCTATGAGCAATTGGTTGTGTAGGAACACCAAAGTCACCGAAATAGGTACTAATTAATTTTAGCTGATTAATTTGTCTGTGCATCTTATGAGTTTAGACAACAAGGTCACATAGCACAGGCAGACTTTGATATATCCTTAGCTAAACCAATGTTCAATATGGAGCTTCAATGCCTGATCCACTCAAAGACTGTTGTGCATGATAACTGCAAGTTATTGTGGGATGGTGAATTATGTCAGATACATTGTTTCCATTGCTTCTTGAGGAATTAGAAGTCTTACAAATAGAAGGGCAAGGTGATGTGTACATCTATTGAATGTAGAGGCCGGATTTGAATTATCCTTTATCTAATAAAAAAAGAAGAGCAAGGTGTTTGGGCCAACTTACATCTCATCCATTGCTAATCCCTTGCATATGCATTGCTTGTACCTAGATTTGTTGTCAAAGTGGTAGCGATGTGAGGCGGGGCAGCATGGACCCGGGAATCTGGTGACCTATGGGACGAATGGAGAGCTTCACAATTATAGTATAGATATCATAATAAGTTTGAATGTTTCTTACTTGGTTTTGTGTACTACATTCAGAAATTATATTTCGAATTCATGCTATATATGAAAACTCTTTTGGCATGAATCTTAATCTATCTCACTATTTAGTTTGTTTTTGAAATATTTTTCTTTTGTTTGAACCGTAGCGTTAGCACGGGCACTATACTAGTACAATGATAATAATAATTATATACAAAGAGGAAAAAACTAATTCTAAGTCCAATGGGCCGACTCGCGAAAGAGAAGGATAAGATGGAAAGATCCCTTCCTCGCGGAATCGCCGTTATACTTCGTCTTCAAAGCCGCCGCCGTCACCGTCACCGTAGCGGCACCACAGTCTCCGGCTACCCGCAGCCCCATGAGAATCTAAGGTTCGGTCCCTTCCAGATCCCTCCAGCATCAGATGTTTAAACGACTGTTTCTTTGATAAGTGCTTCCTGTATTCAGATTCACATTACTGCGGAGCCTAGGGCACCCACTCGTCGTGACCGTGACTTCCAGAGTCCATAGTGTTTCTATCCCCCGGCCCGCTGCCGGCCGGCGACATCCTGACCACCACATGCCGACCTCGCAGTCGACGGTGTGGACGATTGCCACGCAGCCGGAGCAAGGCAGGCTTGTGGTTCGCATCCTGGATTACAGCCTACTGAGGCGCATGAAGGCGGAGGCCCTCAATTCCGACAGCTTTTCCTTTGGCGGGCACGTATGGTTCGTGAAGTTGAATCTCAATAGCTGCAGCACAGGATCTAAATCCTCCCTCCCAGATGGTATTATCGCTGAACTCTGGCTCTGGAATATGATGACCCTGGCCGTGACCAAGGAAGTGCTGGCGTCATGTGAGCTCAAGCTGCTCGACCTGGCCAGTGGGTCGTCCTTATCGGTGCAGAAGGTTTTACCCAGGTTGTTCCGCTGCCCCGGTAATGCCGGCATCCCGGTTGCTTGCTCTCGCATACCAAATGACCTCTTTGTTGCATCGAGCTACTTTCAGGATGATTGCCTCACGCTCGAATTCAGCATCACAGTTTTCAAAGGGTCATCTGAAACCAAATCGTTGCCGAGGATCCATGTGCCGCCATCCGACATCTTAGCGGATTTGAGCAACCTGCTGGAAACAACGGAGGGAGCGGATGTCACCTTCAGCGTCGAAGCACAGGAATTCAGGGCGCATAGGATTGTGCTCGCCATGCGGTCGCCAGTTTTCAAAGCACAGTTCTATGGCCCTATCAGGGAGGTAGGGACGCGCCCCATCGTCATCGAAGACGTGCAGCCAGATGTTTTCAGAGCCCTTCTCCGTTTCGTCTACACGGATTCTTTGCCTACTTCTGATGATCTCCAGCCAGATGATTACGCTGAGGTGATCCGCCACTTGCTTGCGGCTGCAGATCGGTATGCCATGGAGAGGCTAAAGCTCATATGTCAAAGCATCCTTTGCAAGAATCTTACTGTGCAGGATGTTCCAATCACGTTGGCTCTAGCTGATCAACATAATTGCGACTTGCTTAGGAATACCTGCGTTGAGTTTATTGCCAATTTAAGTGCAACAGATGCTGTGGCGGCAACCCAAGGCTACAAGGATCTGAAACAAACTTGCCCATCTATTGTAACTGATTTCGAGGAGGCAAGTAAACTTCGTAAAACATGAGCTCAGTAGCTTATTATTAAGCAACTGACTGTCGGAGTATTGGAGATTACTACAACCTCAATTATTGGAAATTATGAACATATAGCTTGCTAGTTTTTTGAGACCCAATCAGGTAGTCAGAAGTCAGGTTAGCTACCACCTTAGTCTCAGAGCTGATCACAGACCTAAGGAGCTCATTGTTAGTTCAATATAAGGAAATCAGTACTTCCTGCTTTCTAGCTTTGTTATATTCTCTCAGGAGAGATACTATTAGTCAGTATGGTCTTAGAATTTAAAATAAAATTGTCTGCTATTATGTGTTGATGATGGATGGAACTGGATGTCTGAACTGTGCACGTACTACTCTGAAAGCTAGATTGATGTTCCAGGCACACATTTTTGCTTTGTCATATCCTTTATTTTGTGGTTTGTTTGGAATATTGACTACCACTATTATGATGGCCTCAACCATCCCTATAAAACAAATTGATAAGAGAATAAAGCATTTTAAATTAGAATATCTTTGACACTATCAGACTATTTATTGTGCTTCCTTTGGTGCTCCCTCCGTTCCAAATTGTAGTTCACTTTAACTTTTTGGTGCATACGTTTTGCTATGTACCTAGATAAATAATATGTCTACATACATAACAAAATGCATGCACCTAAAAAGTTAAAAGTGAACAGAACTACATCTGTATATATTTTGTTGTGTGATTCTTCTCGGAGGGTAGTATGCTTCAGGTGCATCCAAGAATAAAAGTTTCTTCAGTTTAATTCATGATTTTGAATTTGAATGGTGGAAGACAGCCTTTTGATTGAACTATAAATGAAATTTTGAAAAAAATATTAGATCACAAGGACTGCAACCATAAAAGTAATTGAAGGAGTTTGAGAATTTGTTGGTTGTATTTAAGAATAAGCAAGCGTAGTCTAGTATCACTATCAGGTGGAGAGATGGTATGATACATTGTGATAGAATACTAGATCACGCATGCTGATGAAAGCATAATTGTATCAGCTATTTAGCCGATAAGGGGTCCATGAAGCACGAACGAGTTATTTGCCTATACCATAAACAGATCTAAGATCAAAGCAAATCTAGTCTAGCATTACTGCAGGTGGAGGGATGATATGATACAGTTTTATAGAAACACTAGATCAAATCTACCCTAACCCTAGGTCAACCTATGATTGGACAGAAGCCTGAAGGCACAACATGTAACAACCAAGATCTATAGGATTTAGCCAATAAAAGCACATATTAACTTTTCGAGCAAAAGTAAGCATGTAAAAGCATAAGAATCAGCTAAAACAATCAATCATATAAGATTCAAGGTTAAATCCTTCAAATCTTGATTGGGCAATGATATTGTCGTAATAAATAAATCATATAAAGCATAAACAATATCGGTAACATAATAAATCTACTAGATCGCCAATCTAATAGAGCCAATAACTAACTCTTTCCCATCCCAAGCCTAATCTAAGGCCATGTCCAGTAGATGATGCTAAACCTAGATCAAACATTAAAACAAGCAGTGTGTCGATAACTAATCCGTACCTAGGTTAAACATCGCCTATCTAAAATCCACGCCTAACCAAATACTCAACGTATACTTTGGGTGATACCAAGTTTTAAATAAGAATCAATGTCTTAACTTAATGAGATGGTTATGATCAACCACACCTTGCGTCCACCAGATGACACTCAAAACATGATAGGAAATATAACTCACCTGCCCCCACTGGATGGTACCTAGCCGAATCTACTCTAACCTACTCCTAAGGGATTGGGCGGACGGGGCCGAAGTTGTTGTTGTTGTATTGGTTGATGATTTTTGATATAATGGTCGGGGCTTTATATTTATAGCCCGAGCCTTGACACGAGTCCTAGCTAGATATGACTTGCTAACAATAATCTATACCAAATAATAAATTGGCAAAGTTTCCTTCCGCCCTGTACAATCCGTGTTGGGATTAGCTACAGCATGTTTCGTAGTCTACATAGAGGATAGGAAAAACAAATACAAAAAAAAGGAAGGGTTCCAAATGTAAAACTACAAGAGAGAAAAAGTGAAAGGATCTTGATTGAATTTGAGAAACTTGAAGATTCCTGATATAAAAATTTAGTTTACGGTGGGCCTCCATCTTGTGGGCATTTTGCGCCGGCTATGGCTTGGCTCCTATTATTTTTTCTTTTTTTTTTTTTTTTAAAACAACTTATAAATTATTTAAAAAATATTAGAAATCTATCTCTATATCTATATCTATACATGTATCTCTAATAGTAGAGAATTTCTTCCGTCCGGACCTATATATATAACATGTCTTCATGTGAATTAGAATGGCTCGCGTCTAAATTAATCAATATAGTCTTATTTTCAGATTATTAGATTCTAGTTATTGTAATTCTCAAAAAGACATAGAGGTAACCATATATGTACACCTTAATTTTTTTGGCTCGTGTGCTGTGTTTGTGTTATGTTCCGTTTTGTTTTTCGGTTGATCATCGTCGGCTTTTATATCCATGATCTAGAGGTGCACTACGTTAGGGGAGTTTCAAATTTAGTACTAGACCAGTTTGATGCCTCGCCGCTAGGTGCCGTGTATGCGGCTTGCCTCGATTGAGACTCTGTGAGTCGTAGTCTCCTAGCGTACTCATGGGGTGATCTAGATCGACGGTAGATGACTGCGATGCAGCAGGATAAAGAGCAGCGGCTCCATGGTGGCGTGGAGAGCCACCGCATTGAGCATAGTCAAAGCAGACTCGCTGTTAGGTTTAACGTGGTTCACGCATACATCCTATATACACACGTCGATGCTATCATATTATATATGCTAATAGTAGCTATATTGTGGATGTCATGATTATCAAAAAATAAATTATATCTTTAAAATTTTATATGGAGGAGATAAACATAAATAAATACTTAGAATTTTTGTCATGGTGCTTTTATAAATATTTAATAGTGTTTTTCCTATGCAACGCACGGGAATGTTTTGCTAAAAGGAAAATAAAATGATAACTTGGACTCTACTCTTCCCTTTCTAAAGAGTCCCATGCGTTTTACTTTTTCGCCGATCTGCTCTTGGTGCAGCCACCTTGATCGATCCATTCATGTTAGCTGATCAAAATGAAAACCGGCTCTCCATTTGCCTCACACTTGGGCCGATGGTCGAAAAGCCCATTACCAAAATTCATGTCAACAGAACTGAATGATAATGTGAGGAATGGGTGCTTAATTGGAATTCAAAAGTATGTACAACCATAAGCCGTGGGAATGGCTACATGTCATCCGGCTGATTTGTGTTTACGTTTCAATCGATTGTTTTTCAACTAGTTAGAGCATGACACGTGTGCACGTGGACTGGGCGGCCGATCACGGTAATACGCATGCGGAATGCCCAACCATCAGTGTTCTATTTTCAGCATTCCCCCACGCTGCTGCTGCATGTGGCTAAAAAAATAAAAAAATAAACCTAAAAAAGTATACATAATGGAAAAAAAATCAACTTTGAAACTCAAACGAGAGAAAAATATACATAAAGGAAAAATAATCAAATTTCAAACTCAAACTGAGAGAAAAAATAAATAATAATAGACAATAAATAAAACAAAAAATACACAAATACAAAAGAAATACACAACCAAAAAAATTCCGGGATCGCTCACTGAGTCACTCGCCACCAGCATGGCCTCGGACGCAGCAACTCATTGGATTGCTTGTGCAGTCGGACAACCCTCAGCTTTCATGGGCCAGATGACTACACAGGATGGAAAAGCCAGCCCAAAACAACAACAAAAAATAAACTGATGACGGAACAAAAATCAGTCAGATCTCTACTACATATAATACAACAAAAAAACATTTCTAAAGCCACACAACAAATTATCCCTAACAGTCATTGTCTCTCCTAATCTTTTTTTAGTGCACCCAAACAAATGCACACAAAACAAACTAAACATTCAAAATGAAAGGTTGAGATTCAATATGAACACCACTTTCTCTCACTCACCCAAATCCAATGGCCCAAATTGCTTGGATCAAACCTCGTCACTCACCCGCATCTACCATGCGCGCGCGAGGCTTGACCGCAGACCGCCCTCTCCCGTCCCGCACAGGTCCCGGCGCAGCCTCTTCGGGGCAGCGCCGCAACCACGCCCGACCGGACGCGACGAGGACGGCAGCGCCGTTGCGAATCCTCTCGCAATGACGCTGCCCGACCGCAGCGAAGACGGGAGCGCGGCGCCGCCCGCTGCAAGGACGCCGCGGCGACGACGGCGACGACGCCGCGAGGACGCCATACGTCCGCCTGCTCGCCCGCACGATGCCGGCCGCCGGCCTTGGGGCCATGCCCTCGAGCGCGTCCCTCCCCTCCAAGTGACGAGCACATCTGGTGAGGGCACCGAGCAATTTGTTCCTCTCCATTCTCTTCTTTTGCAAGTTTTTCAGTTCTTTAACCCTAACTTTGCTCCGATCTAATTTGTTCCTATCCATTCTTTTCTTTTCCAATTCTCGATACGAGCCGGGGAGCAGCTGGGTCTGGTGAAGGAGATTTGTGTGGTGTCGTTGTTCAATCACCCCAACCTTACGCCATAATATCCGTCAAGGTAATTTGTCCTGCCTTGTTTTTATGTTTTATGCGCCTCCGGATGCTATAAGCAAATGAATATTGAGATGCCAAACTATGTGCAGAATTTAGGTAATTAGTTATTATTTTTTGTTAGGGACTTCTGTTTTTACACATGCCGTGCAGCACTGGAAGAAGAGACAGGAGGTGATGGGCCTGGACTCTAGCAAGGCCGACGATAATAACAAGCAATCAAGCACTACCACCACCACTACCAGCAGCATCGAAAGAAGGCCACGGCGCCACCGCCACGACATCGGGGCTGATGAGGTGACTGTGGATCTCCGAGAAGTGGGGTTTGGCAAGGAGGTGGTGCTCAAGCAGCAGCAAGGCCAGGAATGCCACCGGGTTCATTTTTAATCCTACAACTAAATAGTTGTCCTACCTATACTGATTCAATGTTGCCATCCACACTTGCTGCAGGTTAGCATGCATACTCTCTGATAAGTTCATATCTCTGAACATGAGCTATTGCACTGAGTTTTTCCGATGTTGTTTTGATCCATACTGCAGGCTGGAATGGGTGGAGGAACTGGAACAGGAGCGCTCCTGTAATTGCTGGAATCGCCAGGTCCATGGCCCCATGGGTATAAGTATAATTATTGTTGGCATTGTCACAACGCCTTTCTCGTTTGAGGAGGAGACATGCAGTTCAAGCTCAGGAAGGACACCCTAATTGTCATCCCAAATGATAAGCTGATGTCTGCAGTTTCTCCAAATACACCTGTAACTGAAAGGTTTAATTTCGCTGATGATATTCTTCGACAAGGCATTCATGACATATCTGATATAATTACGGTAAAATATGGTGATGATATTCAGTTTTAAATCACCAAGTTACACAAGTGAAATGAAATATAAATATATTTGAGCATTTTAGAGATATTTAGTTTACAAAAAGATTAACTAGCTCTTCTCCTTTTCAGGTTCCTGGGCCGGTTAATGTTGATTTTGCTGATGTGCGTGCTATCATGCAAAATGCAGCAGTCATCTTTGATGGGTATATGGACTGCTACAGGTATTACATTAGGACTTCATATATGCTATCATATCTTGAATCTTTTAGGTTTGGTATAGCTTCCAAATTTTATATTCCCTTTATCATCAACTAAACAACATTGAATGTTTCATGAGAACTCAACTCTTTGAGAGCAATGATTTAAGTTTAGGTTGTTTGGCGCTACACTGCAAATTTTGTACTTATATACATGCAGAGGTCATTTATGATGGTTGAATAATACATGTAAGCTCTTGTTTCATGCATCTTTTTATTTTTCAGGAAAGTCAAGAGCAAGGGGTGCTGCTTGATATTGGAATTGAAAGAGCTACAGGCATTGTGTGGATTATCACGGGGAAGCGACGCGACTTTGTTTGAGGTATCCGCAGGTTACAAAAACTTGAATTATTCCAAGTGAACTTCAGCGTTTGAATTTCGTTTCTCTTGTGCGTATCCTTCAGGACATTTTTGGAACACACTGTGAATGAGAGGACCCGAAGGGAACCTTCTTCGACAACTACAGACCAGATCTGTGGTGTCATTGAGCTGTATGAAGATCAAGATCTTTTTCTACATAATATTGTCTGTTAGATTTAAGTTTGTCTCATTTTCCTGTTGTTCCTTATTCTCATTTTTTCCAAAAGTTTGCATAAAAAAATCCATGCCTGCCTTCCCCGATCTTTATTCATAAAAAAATCCATGCATAAAAAGGTTGAGGAATGCAAGCTATTTTACACCAAGCAATTTTTCTGCATTATTTTTCACCCTGAAAATTTATAAATATTTCTTATTTCATCTTCTTAACTCTTAAGTTTGATATAGAAAAAACAAAGACAAACTACAAAAGCAAAGATACCTTAATACCTGTAAGTATCTATAATAGTTGCATTGTAGCTCACATGGTATTTTGTGCCCAGTCATTCTGGGATTATTCAGAAAAGAAACTGGTAGCAAAGACAAAGGCAGAATGTTCTGTCACAAGTGAATGGTCTCCTGATGGTCATCATTTTATGACTGCTACAACAGCGCCGAGGCTCCAAATAGACAATTGGTATGTTTACTTCATATTTGGCAATTGGCATATTAATGGACATAGCTAATAAGTTAAAAGCCCTTACTGAATAGAACTGTTGTTGCAGTATAAAAATATTTGACCACAATGGATCTCTGCATCTCTGCGGTTTAAGAAGATGTTTGAAAGGCTGTATCAGGCCGTAAGTTGACTCATCATGTTTGTTGTTGCATTGCAGCTCTTTGGTGGACTACTCCTGCAGGGTGAGTTTCACATTCTTCGTTCACCTTTTCTTATGTATTGTTTACATTGACTGATAACCCATTGACTTCAACAATGTAACAGGGGGGAGATGAGCAAAAATGCATTGCGAAACAAGAAGCAGAAACAGGAGGAAATTGAATTAAGTACAGTGCCAGATGAGCATGGTGGAACTCATTGGGGTCAGCAGGTTGGTTTCCTGGGCTATACTACATTGCTTCCTTGTCATTCCTGGAATCTGCTCCAGTTATAGCCTGTAGTTACTATTTTTTCAATCCTTTCTTCTCCCTCTACCTGTAAATATTGACTGCTAACAAAAGAAAAATTATGAATAGAAGGAAAAGAACTATTTCTTTCCCTTTTGAATTTATATAGGCAGAGACGAGTGCAAACCTTCTCTTGGAAAAGCAAAAGAAGAAAAGAAGACAAAAATAACTTTTTTAATGTTAATTTCACCAAATTTGCTCGCAAATGGGTGTTTTTATTTGAGTTGTTACTAAACAAGATACTCTTTCAATTGATTTTACCATTATCGAAATGCATACTGCTCATAAAGCAGTTAACTGGTCTAGAAAAATTGATCAGAATTTTGTTTCTTTTCAAGGTATTCTTGCTGACTCCACCTCTGAGTGTGAATAAAGGAGACAATGTTAATGTTTCCTTCTCGATGGTCCGCTCAAAGGAAAATCATTGACTTATGGATATGGAGTTCACCTATGAATTGCATGAGTTATCTGGCAAGAAGCACGAAGCAGTGACAACCAAGATGTACTTAGAGTAGAACAAGGTACGGACTATATATACCTCTGGTTCACTAGCATAGTGACACATGACACAGATGCTCACACATGAAGCATGTTGCGTTGCTTTAATTGATATTTGATAACATGGCTCAATCTTACCCTTGTTCATTTTGCATTTATGCTTTGACGAGTTGAGTAGGCCCGATTCATCATCATTAAATGAAAAGACGGAACCGGCTACCATGTGCCTCACGGCGCTGTTACTGAACCTTTGCTCAGAAGCTGAGCTTATGTACCTCGGGGCCTCTCGTGTGCTTGTTATACCCAATGATGTGTAGATTGAGACCATGAGGCATGTTGACGTGCCGGAGATTCTGTTGTATTGGTATAATATCTTATTGTTTGATTGCTCAAGTAACCGGAGCAATTGCTTCACAACATTTTATTGTGGTAGCAGATATTGACCGACATTACAGTCATTAGAAACATTCATTGCAAAATTTTGTTTAATTCAATTCAGTTTGTCCAAAGGCTGTAGTGCATCCGTGCCCAGGCACCAATCTAAGTCGAGTGTTACAACGTGGTGACAGATCCTTTTCCGTGTACTTATACTGCCATACGCACCTAATTTTGTCTGGGATATTTTACTTGTTCCCTGCATTTGAGCAATAGCAGGCTGTATGGGGCTGTGGGCGCCGTTGACTTTGTGAAGTGTGATCACGGTGCTCCCCTGTTGCGATATCTTCAGATTCAGTCTTGGCATACATTACAAAATAGACAATAGAGTGGCTTGGGTCTAAGCCCGTCAAATACGATGGTGGTAGGCCTGTGTTTGCTTATTTTTCATTGATGGTTAATATACTAAATCAAATATTGTTTAGTAATGTCTGTGTTAGGACGTCCTTTTCTCTCTTGTTCCAATATTAAAGTTGTCTACTTCATGAATTCTTGCTTATAGTAACTTATTTGTAAGTGAGTGAGACATGACTTTTAGTATGCCTTGTTATGCATGAATATGGTCACATGATTGCGTGACACAAACCATGGAAAAGATCTCTTTATTCTGGTTGTTTATATGTATATTCCCTTAAATAACACCGTGGCAACGCACGGGCACTATACTAGTGATGATTAGAAATTTTGTAAGCGCTTGTAGTAGGGTGTGCCATTAAGAAAACACAACACAAAGAATACGGAAACGTGTTTAACATTGACCAGATTTATAGTAAATAGTTATCGGTATTTATGTCTCCAACTATTTAACTTCTCAAAATATGAGAATTGTGTTCTTTTATAAATGGAGGTATTTTTAGAACTCCTTGTGCTACGAGCTTTTTATTCTTCCGTTCTTAAATAGTACCATATAGTATTTTAATCTTTGATGGGTTTTTTAATTTTTCAAACTAACTTATTTACATTTGTTACTCCATTGTTAGCGCTATCTACATAACATAACTCACGTTATTTACACCAAAGCTTTGAGACCGTGTCTATTGTATTAAACTAATTGAATAGATTTTTTACATGCTACTATTGATGTTATCAAATATACGTGCGTGGATTACATTGAGCTTCCGATATCTCAAGTCATGCAAATACGGGGACTCTACACCTCTATTTAGGCATTAGATCACCGTATTGACTTCATCGGGAATCTTTAGATTCTCTATGGTCTCTTGTACCGTTGGATCTAGCTAGATATCAATGAATATGTACTTGGTCCTTATTAGGTAAGGGCATAGGCTGTGCCTACCCCTCCACCATCCATGTAAAAAGGTTCAACAACTAATAAATCTAAGGACCTTCATGTAAATTTCTAAACCACATGAGGTGGGGAGGAAGATGCATCCTCCTACCTCCTCTATAAGTAAAACCGAAAGGCAACGGGAAGGAGCCCCTTCATTCTAAAAATGCTATGCTTAGCATCCGCTCCCTCTATTCTCTTGTGTGGGACTAGCACCCTACCTTTCACCGCTATAATGCTTAGCATCCCCTCCCATTTTATTCTTCTCTTCGTGGGAATTCAGCATGTAGAAGGAAAGCTGAATCAACATGTCTACTAGTCGCTATGTTCTAACTCTACCACTCTAAGACAAACTTTGTGTTACTTGGGCGGCCTTGCACTCCTTCCAACAACCACATAACCCGCTTTTGGCTATGTGGGCAGCTTAGTGTAACCTCCTTCTTTGAGCTCTTTAGAATTTTTGAAGAATTGGCTGCATTAGGCTTCTTTGGCACACTCTTTGTTTCATCATCAGATGTGGCAGGAGATTGATGATTTGAAAGAGTTAAATTGGCTCCACAAAGTAGCTTTGTAGAAATAATAGCATTAGTTCCCTTTGAAGCACACTTGGCACTTTTTGTTGTCTTATTTGCTTGAGATAGGGTTGGCTAGGTCTCAAATGTATGTTTGACTAGAATGTGATCCCTCATACACTACTATATCCTCGCGGTAGAGCTTCTTTAAGTGTTTTGGTATCATCGTTACGGGGCGGTTAAAAGACATAATCCTAATAACCCTAATGTACACATTATACTTGGAATCTTGCACCATCATAATCTATTTGGATTGATTGTAGTTCAAACCCCTTTGCAAACACCCGACCCTCTACAACCACAACTCGACAAAGCCTCAAAGGTTAGCTACAAGGGAACAAATAAAATATTAATAAAATCCAAATCAATTGAATTGGGCCCCAACTCCGATTCATTCGCAACGGTGTTGGAGGCCGAGACACAATTGCTCCTTTGTTCGTAGGCAGGATGAGGGCTCCTAGAAGGTGGTCTTACCAAGAAGACTTGGTTTGCAAGATAAAACATGACATCCTATGTGACCTTGCTGATAACCTCTTTCGTGACCTTAGTTGTCACTTCTTTGTTACTTGAGCTATAACTTCTTGTCCGACTCGACTTTGTTATTGCTTCATCATCTACTACATCGACTTCTTCCTCTTTCGTATAGGATACAAACATTCTTACAAGCATGGATTTTTTGACCTCCAATCCCATTGGGGATACAATCTTCTTGTCCTCGAGATGTGGTCTTGGGTAACTCATTCTCTTAGGCAGCATGTCCTCCAATAGATGTAGCAATTCATTGAAGCTAGCTCCAGTAAGTCCAATGATGTGTGGCCTTCAACCGGAGAAGCTTGAGACTAGCAAACAACTTTGTATAGTTCTCCTTATAGCTCTAATAGAACGAGCGTCCTCATATCGCACCGGCCTCTTCAACTTCTTCAACTCCACCTAGTCTACGAGATGGCATCACACACCATCTCCTCAAGATCCTTTTCCTTTTGGACATAATTAGCACTAATATCTCCGCTAGCTTGTCATCGATCGGTGAGATCCATGCTGCAAACATATTGTCCCGACCATCAAATGAGTTCCATCGAGTCTAACATAGGTTACTAGCTAGAGAATCCTTCGGTCCATACGACCATCTTGCGAGCCTCGATCATTAACTCCTTCTCCATGCTTGTTACAAAATCGTAGTCACCCATGAATCCTCGGATGATCGGGTGGGGCATGGAGTGATAGTGAACTCGAGTATTGTATTTGATTCTCAGAATCAATGCATGCACACCACATTGTTGTCTTGTGCTGATTCAACATATCCGCCTCTGCAGCTCTTATGAATGATTTCAGCACATCTAACCCTACTGTTCGTTGCTGACGACCTCCCCATGTGTCTCCAACTATCTCCCCCTCGAAGCTCTCCCTCTTCACTCGGAATAATCAAAGGCCGGCCGGTTGTTAGTACCACCCACGACGACGCTGCCCATCGTTGAATTCACTACCAAAATATTGGAATGGTGTCTTTAGGTAGTAATAAACCATTACCACTTCATAGTATGAGGGAATCCTCACGAAGAGGCATTTGGTAGGGAAAGTTCAAACTAAATTTTGAATGCATTACCATGGCTATGTCCAAACTTGACGAGAATTGTTTTTTTTCATCTCCTCGAGAGAGTACTCAATCTCTTTAAGGTATCAAATTGAGTGGCTATCTTTCTTGTTTAAACTACACTAAGGTTGACTCTGATTGTAGTTTTATTGCTCTGAATCCACACAATCAAATGGCATGTTGCTTGTCACATGTTCTAACATTATTTGAATCATAATTTATAAAGAATCGCTCAAATTGATTGGCATGTTGATTCAAATAGACAAATTATTCTATTTTGGCGAACATATATTTGGCACCCTTTATACTATCGGAACATATGAAATTACTGTGAATATTAGGTTGAATTGTGGCATGCATGAAGTGATGTAGCCAAACATGGCCAAAATCTTCTGCCCAAATTCATGTAGCTAGCACGGTTTTACTAAACATTTTCAAATTATTATGTCCAACCCATGGAAGTGGGAGCTGCAAATAGGCAAGAAGTGATTTTTGTTTGCTTGTATGACATGTGCAGTTATTTCTTTTGTTTGCTGGTCACACAACGTAAAAAATCTACAAAGAGAGCGCTCCTTTTACAGTAGGGGCGGCTGACTTTGGAGCCGTCCTTACAATGGTCTAGGTCACTATAAGAGCGGCTCAATCACCGGCCGCCTTTGCGTGGGGGGTCATTGTAAGGGTGGCTTGTAACACCAACCGTCCCTAGCCTCCCATACAGTGGGGGGGTGTAAGGTCCTAGATGGCTAGGGGGGGTGAATAGCCTATAAAAATTTCTACAAACTCACTAAGCAAACTTCATTAGATAAACAAACGGCGGAAAGCAAGTTATGCTTAGCCTACTAGGTGTTGCAAGCCTCCTATCCAACAATTCTAGTATGTGATCACAAGTACACACAAGAGCTACCACTAGTGATCAAGAGTTCTACCCACGGGATTTAATCTACACAAGGAGTGGTTCCCGGCCGACCACACAAGCAATTCTACCCACGGGATTTAGTCTACACAAGTTGTGGTTCCCGACCGACCACGCAAGCAATTCTACTTTGCAAGAATGTAAACAAGATAATGCGAGAGAGGGTAGGAGCTTGTTATACCGACGCGTAGAGTCGAGGTTGCCAATCACCGAGAGAATGAACAATTAATTACAATCGGCAACACACAATCGATGACGACCAATCACCGGGAGACAAAGATGAACACAATTGTTTTATCCCCGGATGTTCACTTGGGCACCGCCAAGCTACGTCACCCGTTGTGTCGATCAACACCTAGATGGTCCTTTGGTGTGACCCTCAAGCCACTTGCCCCGCAAGGCACTTCCCCGCAAGGAAACCACAAGGCGCCACTCTCAAGTGAGATACACAATGACACGTGCAATCCAATAGAGTTACTCTTCGCGATCCCCGCGAGGTGAGCACAAGAACCTCTTACAAATCAACCGGAGGTGGCCAAGAACATACACCTTCTCTTGCCAACGCCTCCAACAATCTCCAAGCCGGCTAGGAGCGGTACTCTCCAAGAGTAACAAGAAATCCACCGGCTAAACCACCCACAAGTGCCACTAGAATGCTCTCAAGCAATGCAATGCACTAGGTGATCTACGAATCTCACTTTGGATGAGCAACAAGCAAGAGAGATGAGAGGGAGAGTGTTTCTCTAGCACAAAGGATGAGCAAGTGAGTAGAAATGGGCAAGAGGGCCTCCCATGGCCGGCCAAGGGGCTATTTATAAGCCCAAGGCGAAATCCAACCGTTACCCCTCGGGCAGGCCGATTTCAACCCGCCGGACGCGTCCGCGGCTCAAGCGCCGGACTCCTCGCGCGCCAGCGACAGCCGACCGTTGGCGGCCCAACGTTCAAATCACCTCGCGTCCGGCCCGCGTCCGGCGGCCCGCGTCCGGAGGAAACGCCCGCGCTCAGAAACTTTCTGGTCCGCCGCCCTCAGACGGCCCAGCAGCCTCGCGACGAAGCCCAAGACGCACCGGATTCTGCACAGTGAACGGCCCGCGTCCGCCGCGTGCGTCCGGCGCGCGTCCGACGCGCGACACTTGCTCACGCCAAGTCACAATGCGCCGGACGCGTCCGGCGCCAAAGCTCTAACGCGCGTCATCAAAACTTCGTTTTTCAGCCCGTCGTGACGCCAACTTCTCGACATGCTATCCAACAAGTATACCAACTTGATCAACAAAGATAGCATGAATTCAACCAAATTTTGCATCCGGCGCAATAGAAAATATGCATCCATTTTTCTCGAAAGCGCCGAATCCGCTTCACAATGCTCGGCGGGAGGAAGAGAGGGACCCAAACCCATCTCTACCCTGCAAACCACAGCGCATCAAAACGCCACCTTTGTAAATGTGCCAACACCACCAAGCGTACATCTCCATGTGCTTGTGTGTTAGCTTTTCACAAACATTTCCCAAAGGTTAGGTTAGCTCACTAGGCCCTACATGCAATGCACTTCATGAATTCACCTAGTGGCACCCATGCGTCGAATAGCCGATAAGACTTCCCCTCTTAATAGTGCGGCTATCGATCCTAAACCACTCACACCCTCTATGGTGTCTTGAGTGCAAAACAAAATGGCCCTATTGGTTATACCTTTGCCTTGAGCCCATTTTGTTCCTCCAAATGATATGAACACTTCACACCATCATGTGACCGTCTCGATCCATCGACCTCGACTTCACTTGCCCTTCACCGTGCATCGGTCCATCGGCGCCTAGTCTTGCCCGAGCTTCACCATCGCATGGTCCTTCACTCCGAAGCCTCGACTAGCCCTTCACCTTCAACACCGGTCCATGGAGCCAAGCATCGTCTTGATCTTCATCTTTGATCACATGACATGTGTCATGCTTCATATTCAATATGCTCATCGTGTGGACAACCTTTCTCTAAATCAACCACTTAGATAAACAAGATTAGTCCTAGGTTTCATCAATTAGCCAAAACCAAACTAGGGACTTTCAATCTCCCCCTTTTGGTAATTGATGACAACCTCAACAAAGATGATTTTATAATAAAGATTTTGAACTTGTCATACTTGTCCAATCATTATGCTCACAAGAGAAATTTGGACAATTATAGCAAGTTCGGTTTTGGTAGTATTGCTCCCCCTACATATGTGCATAGAGTTTGGATTTGAAGCTTTGCACATATGCATGGATAAAAGTGTGGGGAGAGTAATTCTACCAAAATGATGCTAAGGTGTAAGAAATGGACCTTTGAAGCGTGATACCAATCGGAGTTGCAATAAACACCATCCTTAGCACCATGAAGTAACTAGACACCATCAAAAACTCAAGAACCTCATGAGATCAACATTATAAGCAAAGTTCTTGAACCACTTGTAAAGTAAGGGGAGTCTAGTTACAACCTATGCATGCTAGTAGATCATTTCATCATACAAGTCCTATACTAGCATTGCGCCACACAAGCAAGGAGACACTACTTGTATAAAACTTTAAACTAGGTGCCATGAGCAAGTCATATGAGAATGCACAAACAAATGCAACAACTTTGTTCATGAGATTGCTCCCCCTTCTTGTGTGCATCAAAATTTTATTTACCCCTTTATCATGTTCAATCATCTTTTTTCTCCCCCTTTGTCAACAATTGCCCAAAAATGGGATCAAATTGTGGAGAAAATGACTTTGATGGAGTAAACAAAACTTTAGTCAAATTTAGTTCAATCTAGACCACTTGCCAAAGATATTTAATTCGGTTTGAACCAAAGACAAGCTTCTTCACACCTCATGACAAGGTTATCTTGCCTATGTTGAATTAAACACTTGTAGCAAATATTCTAGATTCAACACTAGGATTGCAAGCCCACAAACATGTCATATGTCACCACTAGATCAAGCAAAGCATGGAAGCAATAGTGGTAAACATATATACATCAAACACATTTGATTTAACATGAATGCTCCAAATGCACCTTGTATGTCTACATGTGCTACCACAAGTATAATCCTAAGCATGAATGACATGTCAACCAATGGTACCTTGCTTTGTCGAAGGAGAGGCATGTCAAGTAGTGGTGGGGTGCATTCAACACATGTTTGAGAAGTCAAGAATGTTCAATTCATTCCTTAGCTTGCAAAACCTTCTTTCATCAAGTGGCTTGGTGAGTATATCGGCAAGTTGATCATCGGTACCACACTTTCAATGGAAATGTCACCCTTTTGTTGATGATCTCTAATGAAGTGATGCCTTATGTCAATGTGCTTTGTTCTTCCATGTTGAACCGGGTTTTGTGTCATCTTGATTGCACTTTCATTATCACAAAATAATGGCACATTCTTGAAATTGATGCCATAATCTTTCAAAGTTGACTTCATCCAAAGCAATTGTGCACAACAACTCCCGCACTAACATATTCGGCTTCGGCGGTAGAGATTGCCACACTATTTTGTTTCTTTGAGGACCATGACACAAGTGATCTTCCAAGAAGTTGACATGTACCACTTGTACTCTTTCTATTGATCTTGCAACCACCATAGTCGAGTCCGAATATCCAATCAATTCAAATTTTGACCCCTTAGGATACCACAATCCAACATCTCTTGTTTGCTTCAAGTACCTCAATATTCTCTTTGCGCCGTGAGATGACTCTCTCTAGGTGAGGCTTGATATCTAGCACACATGCAAACACTAAACATGACATCCGGCCTTGATGCGGTGACATAGAGTAGGCTTCCAATTAATGACCGATAATCCTTTTGATTTACCATATTGCCATCATGATCACTATCAAGATTCCCATTGGTGCCCATTGAGCTGAGATTGGCTTTGCATCTTGCATCCCAAACTTCTTCAACATGTCCCTTATGTATTTCCCTTGACTCACAAATGTCCCATTCTTCAATTGCTTGACTTGAAGACCAAGGAAATAACTAAGTTCACCAATCATGGACATCTCAAACTCTTTTGCCATCATTTCACCAAATTCTTCACAATATGCTTGATTGGTTGATCCAAAGATGATATCATCAACATAGATTTGCACAATGAAGAGATCGTTACCAATCTTCTTGGTGAATAGAGTAGTATCAACCTTGCCCATAATGAACCCCTTGGAGTAAAGAAAAGTCTTCAATCTCTCATACCATGCTCTAGGTGCTTGCTTCAAGCCATACAAAGCTTTCTTCAACTTGTACACATGGTTGGGCTTCTTCTCATCTTCAAAACCGGGAGGTTGCTCAACATATACTAGCTCATTGATGATCCCATTGAGAAATGCACTCTTGACATCCATTTGATATAACTTGATATTGTGGGCACATGCATAAGCCAATAGTATCCTTATTGCCTCCAATCTTGCCACCGGAGCATATGTTTCATCATAGTCAAGACCTTCAACTTGAGTATAACCTTGTGCAACTAGTCTTGCTTTGTTTCTAATCACAACACCATCTTGATCTTGCTTGTTCTTGAAAACCCATTTGGTTCCAATGACATTGTGATCCTCCGGCCTTTCAACTAACTCCCACACATCATTTCTTGTGAAGTTGTTGAGCTCTTCTTGCATTGCCATGATCCAATCGGCATCATCCAAGGCTTCCTCAACTTTCTTTGGCTCTTTGGTTGACACAAATGATGCATACTCACAAATCATAGCCACTCTTGATCTTGTTTGCACACCACTTCTAATATCACCAATAACACTATCAATTGGGTGATCTCTTGCAACATGTTGTGGTTGTAGCACTTGCACTTGATTGCTTGAACTTGGTTGATCACTTGACTTGTCTTCATTTGATGAACTAGCACCATGATCTTGCACTTGAGCATTGCTAGTTTGCCTCAATGGAGAATTGAGCACTTCATCTTTATCATCTTGTACATCAACCACTTGCTTTGCTCTTATGTCACCAATGTCCATGTTCTTCATAGCTTCAACCAATTGAGTTCCTCCAACATCTTCTAGATTCTCATCTTCATCTTGTGACCCATTGGTTTCATCATATTACACATCATGGACTTCCTCTAGAGTGCCACTTGAGTTGTTCCAAACTCTATAAGCCTTGCTTGTAGTTGAATAACCGAGTAGGAACCCTTCATCACATCTCTTTTCAAACTTCCCCAATCTAGTGCCCTTTCTTAAGATGTAGCATTTGCAACCAAACACTCTAAAATAGCCAATGTTGGGCTTTCTTCCATGAAGTAACTCATATGGGGTCTTCTACAGCAAAGTATGACAATAGAGCCTATTGATGTAGTAACATGCCGTGTTGATTGCTTCATCCCAAAATGATTGACTAACATTGTACTCATGAAGCATTGATCTAGCCATATCAAGCAATGTTCTATTCTTCCTCTCAACTAGGCCATTTGATTGTGGAGTGTACTTGGTCGAGAATTGATGACCAATGCCATAGTGATCACACAATTCTTCCATTCTTGTATTCTTGAACTCACTCCCATTGTCACTTCTCACTTTCTTGATTCTCATGTCAAACTCATTGTGAACTCTAGTGAGAAAGGTCTTGAAAGGTGTCATACACTTCACTCTTGTCACTAAGAAAGAATACCCATGTGAATCTTGTGAAGTCATCCACTATGACAAACCCATACTTGTTGCCACCAATACTTGTGTATGTAGTTGGGCCAAATAGATCCATGTGCAACAACTCAAATGCTTTGCATGTGCTCATTATGCTCTTCTTTGGATGTGAGCTTCCAACTTGCTTCCGGCTTGACATGCACTACACAACTTGTCCTTCTCAAATACAACATCTTTCAAGCCTTCAACAAGGTTGTGTTGTGTGAGCTTCTTCAATTGTTTCATGCCAACATGCCCAAGCCTTCTATGCCAAAGCCAACCCAAACTTGATTTTGATATCAAACATGTTGTCAAAGAAGCTTCACTAGTGTTGAAATCAACAAGATAGAGATTCTCATATCTAAAGCCTTTGAACACCAAGTTGGAGCCATCAAGAGAAACTACCTCAACATCATTTGCCCCAAAAATGCACTTGTAGCCTCAATCACAAATTTGTGCCACGGAGAGAAGATTGAAATCCAAGCTTTCAACTAGCATCACATTGGAGATACTCATGTCATTTGATATTGCAATCTTGCCCAAACCAACAACCTTGCCTTTCTTGTTATTGCCAAAAGTAATTGACTCAATGCCACTATCATTCTTCTCAATTGAATCAAACATTCTTGATGTGCGGTCATGTGTTGAGAACACCCACTATCAATAATCCAATGCCTTCCTCCGGCTTTATAGTTCACCTACAAGCAAATCAATGAAGCTTAGGTACCCATTTTTGCTTGGGTCCTTGTAGGTTAGTGACTAAGCTCTTTGGTACCCAAATAGCCTTCTTCTTTGGGCCAACAATGGGTGTACCAACAAACTTAGCTTGCACACCTTTCACACCCTTGGTAAGCACATAACAAGAATCAAAAGGTATAGCATTGTCAAGTTTCTTGTTTTGTTGCTTCTTGTTGCAATTTTGCCCTAGGTGCCCAACTTGCTTGCATCTATAGCAAAACCGACCATTGCTCTTCACAAAGCTAGGCTTTGGAGTTGCAAAGGCAGACTTGCCCTTCTTGGGGGTATAGCCCAATCCCTCTTTGTTAAGAGAGAACCTTTGGCTACCCAAGCACTTTAGCAGCGGGCCTCACCACCATAGGCTTTGCCTAAGGCATGGTGAGCTCATCCCACCTCCTTCTTGAGGGTCTCATTCTCTACCATTAGTGTAGCATCAAAAGTGAAGCCATCACTAGTAGTGGAGATAAGAGTCGTGGTGGTGGTGGATGATGTGCTACAAAGAAGGGTTAGCATTTGTCATGATGATAGGGTTGATAAAATGACTCATCAATGATGTCACAAGTAAGACCTATATCACATGATGCAATCACCACTTTCTTTGCTTGTTGCTCAAGTAGAAGTGAGTGAGCTTCTTTAAGCTTAGAATGAACATCACCAAGCTTCTCATGGTCTACCACTAGACTCTCATGAGTGGTCATAAGCTCACCTAGGGCTTTCTCAAGTATTTCTACTTTCATTGAAAGCTTCTTGCACTCTTTTTCCTTGGCAATAGCTATATCTCTAGTTTCTTGCATCAAGTCATATAATTGATCCTTAGTCGGTTCATCATCATCATCAATATTATCAACATCGTGAGCATATTCCATCTCACTATCATCATCACTATCATCATATTGTACCTTTGTTTCCTTGGCCATGAGCATGATGGTGATGTAGAGAATAATGAAGACTTCTTGTTGATGGCGATGGAAGCCATAGCCTTGTTGCTTGAATCTTCATCTTCATCATCATTGTCACTTTCCCAAGTGACCACAAATGCACCATTCTTGCCCTTCTTGAGTGTCATCTTGGCCTCATGCTTCTTCTTCTCAAACTTGCCCTTGTTGTAGTTCTTCTTCTTCTCATATGGGCATTCGGCTTGTAGATGCTCGGTGCTATCACAATTGAAGCACTTTCTTGGTTGCTCTTGCTTCTTGAAGTTGTTCCTCTTGAAGCCTCTTCTCTTGATGAACATGTGTCCCATCTTCTTCACTACACAGAGCAAGTGCCTCATCATCAATCTCAAAGTCACAATCTTCCTCATTGTTTTCTTCTTCTTCAAAGATTGGTGCTTTGCCCTTGGAGGATGTGGCTTGGAATGCCACGGTCTTCTTCTTCTTCTCTTCCTCCACCTTCTCATCATCTTGATCAAACTTGTCATATGTCAAGACTTCACCAAGCAAATCATTTGGCTTCTTATTCTCAAGCCCTTCACCGTGCATCGTCCATCGGCGCCTAGTCTTGCCCGAGCTTCACCATCGCATGGTCCTTCACTCAAAGCCTCGACTAGCCCTTCACCTTCAACACCGGTCCATGGAGCCAAGCATCGTCTTGATCTTCATCTTTGATCACATGACACGTGTCATGCTTCATATTCAATATGCTCATCGTGTGGACAACCTTTCTCTAAATCAACCACTTAGATAAACAAGGTTAGTCCTAGGTTTTATCAATTAGCCAAAATCAAACTAGGGACTTTCGGGGGTGGTCCTTTGTAAGGCGGCTTAACACCTACCGCCCCTACATTGGACCCGTAGGGTGGCTTGGTAACAAAATTCAAATTTCATAAACCATCTCGAGATGAAAAAACTTTCTATATAAAGTTTGTAGATCTCAAAAGGTTATGAAACTTTGTAGTTGACAACTTTATGATTTGACTTCATCTTGTCATGCGAAACCTACCTTTGAGTTTCTCAAATTTGAAATTCAAGTTTTGTAAATAGCCTCGGATGGAAAAACTTTCTAAACAAAAAGTGTAGATCTCAAAAAGTTATGAAAATTTGTAGTTGATGACTTTTTGAATTGATATCGTTTAGGGTCTTAAATAAACAAATTAGTTTCGGTTGGGTACAATATGTGGGGAACCATGATAGTGTAGTGCGGTGGTAAAGGTAGAATCCGCACGAGGCGAGGTCGCGGGTTCGAATGCCGGCTCATGCAAAGTGTGAAAAATGCTCGAAAAAAATATGGTGTGGATAGTGTGGCATGGTAGTTGACCGGTGGGGCCATTCCCGGGTTAGGTTTCCTTTTTCAAATTCACGCCAGGGTGGCTGGTGTTTCGCCGCCCTTACGGTGATCCATAAGTGCGGTTCGTGTTGAACCGCCCTTACTGATAAAAACCAAGAGTATTTAAGTAAGGCGAGGTGGCCTAGCCGCCCTTATAGTAATCCCGACCGTAGCCTTTACAATGTCTTGTTGTAGTAGTGTCAACCACTTGGTTCTGAGTTGAACTAAACAATTAGATGGTCACCAACAATAGAAGCAGCAAAGAGAATTCACACAAACCTTTGCTTCCATTTGGTTTTTCTTGCTTTTTCTTTGTCTCCAGTTCATTATAGATATGTTTGTCAGCCTTTTCTTGAAATTTGCACACTTAATGTTTTAATGAAGACCGTCGCACATAGCAGTTGGCAAAATCACTTGGCAAATTAGGATTTTTGGCAAAACCATAAAAAATCTCCTCCAACAACTTGGCAAAAGCACTTGGCAAATTGGCAAGCTTGGCAAAAAGAGGCCTTCCGGCGCAAATATGCGCGCATGGGAGCGCTTGGCAAATGGTGCATGCTGAAAACAAGTTGCATTGTTCATATCTGTTTTAATGTTAAGAAGCCAAAATAGGAAAAACTTAAAAAACTTAACAACTATTTTCAAGAAACCTCACACACCGTCCCCTTGATTTGAGTTTTTATTACCAGGTTTCATATATTGTTAAAAAATGTTGCTATGACATCGATGAAAAGCTTCTCATAATTCATTGCGTACCGAGGTTCTAGATTCTTGTTTAGCGGTGTGGCTATACTACAACTCTAACATAATGACATACGTTTGAACCCATTGGTCTAAAGATTAGTTGGCTAAAGTTGGGGTCTAAAATTTTAGATCGCATTAGTTCATTTGTTTGTCTAAAGTTTTTGTGAGGTTGGCAAAACTTTGGAAATCAATTTAGACCTCATGTTTGGAGCCTCAAAAACTATATTGGTTATCACTTTCACCTCACCTATAAAACCATTTGTTCTAGCTCTTAAACTAATGAAAATCATATAAATAACTCTTGAGGAAGTTTTGAAGGTGGTTTCGTTGACGTGGTATATTAAAAATTTTGCATACCCCTAACATGTCAAGAGTTCACTACACAACCCTTTCAACTATAAAACATGATATATTGTAGCCTTTAAAGTATCTACTAATATTCAAGTGACCCACTCGATGGTCGTGTAGAGCCCTTTGGACATAGTATCATGTCACATTGGCCCTACGTACCTATCCTTATTTTCGCATTTGTTGTTTATGCCTCTCTACTCATTGGAGGCTAACCCACTACCCAACAAGCAACACACGACGTCGTCTCCTACTTCACCTCCAGGACATGTGGATGATATTGGCCTCAAACAACATGCCGCCCTTGTCATCTAGCCCATCTTGCTTGATCCTTTCAGTCGTCCTTCAGTTTTTTAGGTAGACATAAGAGGAGAGAGCTAGAGGCGAAGATGCAGGAGTGGTCGAATGAGATGGGCTATAATATCAGGCTTTAAGCAGTATCATTGAAAAGGTATAAAAAATATCATTCCTAACTCTATAAAAGTAAAGTTAAGAAGATATATGGACCATGATAATGAGATCCACCGCCAACATCTTAAAAAGTAAGACCGCCTAAGACGCCCGCTACTCTCTACTTCCACTGTGACCATCGCATCTAGGGCCCCTCTTCTTCTTCCTATCCGGTGCGGCTGCTGATGACAAGAAGGGAAGGGGATCAATCCTTTCCCTGTGGTTTATTTCTAGTTCCTTAGGGTTTAGTCCAAGTAATTTTACCTAGTCAAATCATTTGATTTTCGGTCTAGATGGTGTTATAAAATTGTCACCTAAAGGTTCATTTTTCAATAATTTGGCATCACAAATGATGGTCTACGACTTACTTTCTATTTTTGACCGATAGCAAATGTCAAAATATGACACATTTTCTTGTAGTGGGGAATCAATGTTTGAAGGCGATGAATCTGCATGTTGTACTTGAGGATATAACCGTCGATATTCTTTCATTAATTAAGATGTGTTTTAGATTGGTTGGCAAGCGTTGGATTCTGTGGCTCCGATGTTTGAGGGAAGCCATCAGGGAAGAATAAGATGAAGAGATCTGAATCAAAAAAAAAAAAATTCTTTGTTTCTGAATTTTTCATGTAATTTGGGATATACTCTGCTGAGTTTTTTATATATAAATGAGAGGTTGATCCTCCAATTAAAAAAAAAAAAACATAACGAGTACTTGGCCTTGTGGGCCGGGAGCTTGCCGGGGCCTGCAGCAACAACATCAGTTGGCAGCGCCCGAGTTTCCCTAAGCGCCGTTTTCCTAAGCCGTTTCCTAAGCGCCGCCGCCCAAACCGCCGCGCTCCG
>JAENPR010001394.1:0-161835 GCA_018135685.1 Themeda triandra
ATTGGAATAAATATATAAAAAAATCATGAATCCGGGAGTTACCTATCTACTTCATCGAGATCACTACGAGGTTTAAAGTAAGAAGAATAGTTAGAGATATATCAATTGATTATTTTTCTTAAATAAAAACAAACAGAACACCTTTATTTTAAATTGTTTTCATAACAACTTTATCATGTTAAAACAGTGAAAAAAGACCACAAGGGTTTAGGAACATCCCTCTCAAAGAGTCAACAAAATAACGCTTTCGAGTAATAAAGAGTGAACAAAGTGACTTATGGAAACAAAGAAAGGCACGCCTTCATTTGACTTTTGTACGATGACACTTGGTTGATGATTCTTTGGGGCATCCTCGATCCTCCGTGACGTTCTGATTAGCCTCAACGAGTGAAAAAAAATGTTTTAACAGATCTTTCTGAAAAAAAACTTTTACAAGTTCTTGTGACGATATTGACATATTACTGAATATATGATTCGATGTCCGAAGAAAAGAGACGTTGCTGAATCTTTTGAGGAAAGCTGAAGACAAATTCCGGTCGTTATTTACCCTCTCCCCGAAAACGAATTTAGCGTGTGGTCCTACATGACCAATATAAAATCCGGACCATATAATTTGGTGGCCGTCTTCATCAACGTAACTACTTCGATAAAGACCCACCAATGTTTAGAGCCAACTACTCCTGCGCCTCAAACTGGTAAGTGTAGAGTTTTAATTGAGAAAAAAGTCATATATATCAGACCATGCTTTAAATAGCTTAAATAAGCGCTAAGACAAGTAATAGCGATAATCCGTAATAATGACTTAATGGCAAAATCAAATTTAACGAATAATGCAGACAATTTTTTTCGTTGAGTTTTCGAGAAGAAGGGTAAAAAATACGCGTGCTTATTTTTTCAATATATCAGATTTTTGAGCATCAATTTTATCTTAAACTATGTTGCTATTTGCAAAAGGAAAAACAATATCAAATTAGCATATTTTTTCGACAACAACTTAGAAATTTAACCATTCTCCATGAAAATTATTGTGACTATGTGTTGGGCGTCTAGGTTTGGTGAAATGACAATAAAATCTTGAGCATTGATAATTTGATTCAAAGATGCAAGACCATTTTGTAAAGTTTGCTCAAGGTTATCTGCGAGCAAAGAAAGTAGATCAACCCCAATCAGTATTATTCATGGCTAGAAGCCTTTGTGTAATTTTCTTTATTTACTTTGTATCTTTTTTTTTGTTTCCTAAGACTCTCCTGTTGTAACTATTCCTTTTTTTATATAATAAAATTCCAGTGGGGGTAAAACCCTCCCTGTTTCCTAAAAAAAAAAAAAACAACTTAGAGCTACTTGAATATAATTAAAGATACAACTTGTATATAATTTTCATAATTATTAGGCATTTTTTGTAAAGTTTTACTTTTTTTTACACAAGAAATATGCTTAGCACTCCGATCAAAGATACTACTTTTATTGTAGAATTAATTTTTTTTACTATTTAGAGGAGCTAAAAATTTCTTATAATTTGGAATGCAGGAGTATAATAAATGTATTACCTTTTTTAATAAGTTTGATCAAACTTTATATTCTTTTGTTACCTAATAATATTTTAATAATTATATATTGTTTAGGATGGAGCCAGGAGGAGTAATAGTAGCCAATTTAGGGCCTGAATGTTAGCCTTCAAAATATTACAAGCCGAAGATGTAGCAAACCATGAATTTTGGTTTGCTATATCAAAACTTGTCAACCTTTTAGATTTGGCTTGCCAAAATCTTTGGCAACCAAATCAGTTAGGCCCTCAGTCCCGGTGGCAATGCAGATAGACTCTGAGAAGACGAAGAAAGTCAATGCAAATTAGTTGGATGAAAACTCCTGATTGCATCGCATCTGTCACTATCACTTTTTAATTGACGGCAGCAGCGTCATAAAATAAAGGGGATCTTATCCGAGTCCGACAAATCCCAAAACAGATTAGTTAGTCCGTTGGCTTTCACACTCTCGCGTGATCCTGCCTGCTCCTGTGCTGAATCCGTGCATTAGCAGATTAGCTGTTGCGCACGGGCCTGCTCTCCTCGCCCGACACGACACCGGCACGATCCGACGAAACCTTGCTCGCTCGTCTCATCGGCGTCATCTTTGTCTTCTTCCTCCGTCCGGATAACGAACCAGCTGGATTGGATGAGTAGCCATGCTCCACGCTCTCTGACGACTCTCTCTACTGGAGTGAAGTGGAGGACTCTGCTTCTCCAAATCATCACCTTTCTTTTCCCCATTATTTAATGTCCGCCGCCGCCGTCAACTAAACCCACAACCATGGCGTCTCCTCGCTGCTCTCCTCGCCCGCTAAACCCTTCCCCTCCATCACCAAATCCCCCACCGCCCAAAAAGCCACCATCTTTCCACCCCCAATCCTCCCCTCCGGCCATGTCCTCACCGCCGCGCGCCGCCTCCGCGCGGTCTCCGCCCGCGCGTCGCAACAGCCCGCGCCGCGGCGGCGGCCGGAGTACGTCCCGAGCCGCATCGACGACCCCAACTACGTGCGCATCTTCGACACGACCCTGCGCGACGGGGAGCAGTCGCCGGGCGCGACGATGACGAGCGCGCAGAAGCTCGTCGTCGCGCGGCAGCTCGCCCGCCTGGGGGTCGACATCATCGAGGCGGGCTTCCCGGCGTCCTCCCCCGACGACCTCGACGCCGTGCGCTCCATCGCCATCGAGGTCGGCAACCCCGCCTCCCCGCCGGCGGCGAGGACGCCGCCGACGCAGTCCATGTCCCGGTCATCTGCGGCCTGTCAAGGTGCAACAGGAGGGACATCGACGCGGCGTGGGAGGCCGTGCGGCACGCGAGACGGCCACGGATCCCACCTTCATTGCTACTAGTGATATTCATATGCAGCATAAGCTCAGGAAGACGCCCGAGCAGGTCGTCGCCATTGCCAGGGAGATGGTGGCGTATGCTCGCAGCCTTGGGTGTACCGATGTCGAGTTCAGCCCCGAGGATGCCGGCAGGTACGTACGGCTCTTTGCAGTTGTGGTTGATTGTTTAGCTGCATTTCTGAATCTGAAATCTGCAAGCCTGTATAAGCTGGTTTAAGATTTCCAATTCATCTAATAATTGAAAGAAGTTCAGAAATCCACCAGTAATCTGGCACACACAAGTTGAACGGGAGTTGATTTCTTGATTTTGAGGCAAAGTGCTGCATGCCTGCTAAGTAGTACTAGTTGCCAGCTTCTTTTAGTTTGCAGAGTAGTGTTTCTTGGAGTTGCGGGGTATCTACAATAATAGTTGGTGGTTACTGAAAGTTTGTTGCATGTTTAGCCTGGTAAGGTACTACATTTTTTTTCTTCCTTTTTTGGATTGGACACTTTCTGGTGCAAAAGGGATGCTGAAGTTTTAGCTCATGCGGGGATATCCTCAAAGGAATTCCATAGTATTTATTTACAAAAAAATGTTCCTTTTTCCTGGGTCCATATGGCTGTGCCATGATTGGTTCCACTTTTCCATCCAGGTCAAATAGGGAGTTCTTGTATCATATTCTAGGGGAAGTCATAAAAGCTGGAGCTACGACTCTCAATATCCCGGACACCGTCGGATATAATCTTCCTTATGAATTCGGGAAGTTAATTGCTGACATAAAGGCAAACACTCCTGGAATTGAAAATGCTATCATTTCCACTCATTGCCAGAATGACCTTGGTCTTGCGACTGCCAACACATTAGCGGTACTACCTTTTCCTTGTTTATTTATTTATAGTTTTTTATATAATTTTATTATCATTGGTCTGATCTTAATGGGGCTACTGCTTTGACTTAACTTTAGGGTGCTCGTGCGGAGCGCGGCAGTTAGAGGTTACTATTAATGGTATTGGTGAAAGAGCTGGAAATGCTTCTTTGGAGGAGGTGAGCTGATGCCTTAGTCATATTTATCTGCTGACAGTGCCTTACAAAGTAGTCTGATGGTGATGGGTTTTGAAGAGTAATCTGAATTGTTCTGATTGGGTGTTTGTACATGCCTAATATTTTCTGATCTCCTTTACAGGTTGTCATGGCAATTAAATGCCGCAGAGAATTGTTAAATGGTCTCTATACTGGAATCGATTCTCGACATATCACATTGACGAGCAAAATGGTACAATAACCATTTCTTGTCTTGTTTGTTTTCCTTTTGGTCTCTTATACATTTTTCAGATGACTGAATTTCTGGCACAAATGCTCTAAATATTCTAGGTACAAGAGCATAGTGGACTGATTGTACAACCACATAAAGCTATTGTTGGTGCCAATGCATTTGCTCATGAAAGTGGAATTCATCAGGTAAACACATTTGCAGTCTCCTTACTACCATCGATTATTGCGATTGTAGGAGTGGTGGGTTGGTTGTTTTAAATAAATAATAAATAGCATTGCTCTTTTCACTTCCTTGGTAGTTTGTTCTCAACTGCCAATGTAACTTATCTACATATTGTAAATAATTATTTTCACCATTGTGATGGATCAACTGTTGTTTCACCTTGCTTCGTCACTCTGAGCATCTAAGATATTTAAATTTTGGTAACTGTTGATCTCATAGATATATGATTTAAGACCCCCTTTGGAAATGTGGGAATTTTTTTTCATTTTTCCTGTGGTTTCCTGTGAAATTCTTGCATTCCAAAGGGGCCCTAACTATTCTCATTAAACTGTGTTTTTTAGAGTGGACTGATTCTTTATGTTCACTTTCATTCTTTTTTTTGTTTTGTTTTGTTTTGTAGGATGGCATGCTTAAAAATAAAGGAACTTACGAAATTATATCGCCTGATGATATTGGTTTAACACGTGCAAATGAATTTGGTATTGTTCTTGGGAAACTCAGGTACCATGCAACACACCTTTCCCTATTTAGTTTTTTTTTTTTGAGAGAACCACCTTTCCCTATTTAGTTCACTTTCTCAAATATTCTGTTGTGATGTCTCTCCAGGAGACTTCTCTCATCAACTTCATACTTTTGCTGATTCAGTGTTTATGCTACAAGGGAGCCCCAAATGCTTAAATTTTGAATACTTGTATGTTATGGCTGCTATGTCGGCATTAGCTGTTTGTGACATGTGTACAGTTAGTGTTTCAAAACAATAAAAGTATTGGTGGTAGTAGGGTATGATGTAAAGCGTTAAACATCAGTCACATCATAAATCCTATAATTCTATCATTATGCTATATGTAGTATATTCTTGAACTGGAAGATCGATATTTTTTTCTTGGAAGAAACTTCTGATCAAATATTTAGTCTTTAATTGATCTATTTATCAGGATTACACTACTGAAATTCTTTGTTTGCTATATTTTCATACACTTCCAGATTAGTTGAATTGGATATTTTGTGCTCAATACAACTAGCATGCATACAGCAAAAAATTAGATCAAATTTGAGAATGACATCCATACTAATGTTTTCTGATCTTACTTTCAGTGGAAGGCATGCTGTGAGATCTAAGCTAGTGGAGGTACAGCTTAGATGTTTTCTTTGTTTTTCTATGCACAACTAGGACTTTCTGTTCAAGTTCTTTTTTTCTGATCTAGTTCTTATTATTACCTGATATGATCTTCATTGTTCAAACTGTAGCTTGGATATGAAATCAGTGACAAGGAATTTGAGGACTTCTTTAAACGCTACAAAGAGGTTGCAGAGAAGAAAAAGGTGACTTTTTTCTGAAGCATACTTACTCTGTTTCTTATGCGACCTTCCTTTTTGTGCCATGTCACCTTTTTATTACCCAATGTCATCTCCATCATTTTATTATAATCTTTCAAAAATTGCATGCATTGATTAATAGCTTCCACCTTCCTTTTTATTTAATAATTGCATTCCCCTGGAAGGGCTGCTTGCTTTCGTGTTCTGTTTTATTTGTCATATATTATAACATGTACATTCCCTACACTTTGAAACTAACCAATTCGTTCATGATTTGTAGCGCGTAACTGATGAAGACTTAGAAGCGTTATTATCAGATGAGATATTCCAGCCTAAGGATATTTGGTCCCTTGCTGATGTACAGGTATAGTTGAGCTGCAGTTTACTAAACCTTAGTTAGCAGAAACGTGGTATGCTAAGTTTGAAATGTGATTCATCCTTTTGCAGGCAACATGTGGTACACTTAGTTTATCTACGGCAACAGTGAAATTGATAGGACCAGATGGAGAGGAGAAAATAGCATGTTCAGTCGGAACAGGTCCAGTCGATGCAGCTTACAAGGCTGTTGACCAAATAATCCAGGTTTGTTGTCACCACAGTTTTGATCTTTCTTGCACTGGTACACTGCTTCTAAAGATGGAATATGAATGCTGTTTTTTTGGGTCTTTTTCTTGCACTGGCATACTACTTCAAACGTGAACAAATATGAATGTTGCAGTTTCTTTTGATAATAGAAGTACTCGTTTTTCTCGATAAGTACTAGAAATACTTGTATCTGGGTGAACCTCTGGCTGTATTTTCATCATGATAACCCACAATTTTCCTAGAATTTGCATGAAATTTATCACAAGCAGGATTTCAATAGATGGTACACTGGCTTATGATAAAAATAAAAGTACATCTATACAGGGGCATGACTTGTGATTATTACCATGATTTATTAGAGAACTGTGTCTGAGTATGTTTTAGCAGCTTGAGAAAGAAAGAAGTGTCAGTTGTGCTGCTTGGGAAGGCACCAAGGCCTATTTCAAAAGCTGCACTATCATACAATGTAACATGAGATAGATATTCTATTGACAGCACTTCCTGTCCGCATTTGAAAATTGGGTATATTACTCTTTTATGGTGCCATTTTTCCAACTAGAAAATCACCGGGGTTGTAAAAAAAAAAGATGACAAATATTTAATCATCTAACACTATTGAGTATAACATGGGTTGTCTCCTATCAGTCTGGAGTAGAGAAGCACTAATGCACTAACTGGTGCAGGCAGAGATTGTACCTAACTCATCAGATTCATTTATTTTGTTTTGTTGACTACTGAACGATCACAATGAAGAGAAATCTTATGGGACTAACAATCTGCAGATTCCAACCATTCTCCGAGAATATAGTATGACATCAGTCACAGAAGGCATTGACGCAATTGCAACAACTCGAGTCGTTGTCACTGGAGATGTGAGCAACAACGCCAAACATGCCTTGACTGGCCGCTCTTTCAACCGCTCCTTCAGGTTACAGTCCTTTGAAATCTGTTTCCATTTCTTACACGCTCTCTGCTATCTGTTCTCTCTCACCACATCTCCATGTCTGTTGACTTCAGTGGGAGCGGTGCATCCATGGACATTGTGGTGTCCAGCGTCAGAGCTTACCTGAGCGCCCTGAACAAAATTTGCAGTTTTGCTGGCGCCGTGAAAGCCAGCAGCGAGGTACCTGAGACCGCAAGCATTTCGAGCAAAGAATGAGCTTGGTGGCGTTCCTTCTGGTTCTCATATGGGGTGAGCAATGTCAAGAGAGCTTAACCAACTGTTCAAAGTGACATTTTATTCAAGATTTCTGCAAGGATTGTCCATTCAGCTTACGACAGGCAGGAAGTCTTGAGTCTATGTAGTGTACAATTCGTGTGTCTCATATACCATATACTCGTGGCCAGTTTGTACCATATATAAACCATAGAATCTGTATTTCAGAGGTACTCTCCATTTAGAACTCTGTGGCCAAAGAAAGATGTGGCCATTTACAATCCTTGATGCTTATAGCCTGTAAACATTAGACATTGAAAACCTGAGCAGTGAATAAAGGATGCCCAAGACAGAAACTGTGATCCATTCAAGTGTTCTTTCGGTTCAGCATGAAGATGTAGCGTCTGTGAGATGTTCAGCTGAGTCATGATGTCGTGTATCAGTCTGATGGAAGTCAATGTCTTGTATCAGTCTGTCCATAGGGTCTAAATTTGCTGGCTGTAAGCCAAGACTCTGCTGTGAACCTTTTATTATTGCTTTTTGAAATATAAAAGCAGGGGGAACCTACCTTTAAAAAAACTGTGATCCATCATCCATATCAGTGTTGTGATGCCAGCTTGAATATTGGTTAAGCCGTGTGTGTTTTTTAAGCGCACAAAAGGCAACATGGCAAATCCAATATGACGATCACTCCGAGCGAGTCCTAGTTCTAACAGGCGTGAAGCATTTTTTTCTTCTCTATTGCTGGTTTTTTCTTGTTTCCCTTTGTTTTTTTTTATTTTTTTTACATATATATTTAAAATTATTTTCAATAATGAGTTGTTTATACATCTTTTGAAATCGTTGAACAACAACAAAACCTATGTATATAGTATGACATCAGTCACATAAAGCTCTTCTTCTTCTCTTTCCTTTTCTTGTTTTGCTTTAATATTAATATTAATGTACTCATTTTTCTTGTAAATACTTTGGACAAATATTTTAGGCTAAGTAATTTGTTGTGAATAATTATGATAGATTTTTTTTTTTGTGAATAATTATGATAGATATTGTACTGCATGAATTGTGTATAAATTCTGCGAAAGACATTGAACAACAAATTTGTGTCCTTTTTTTTTGACAACAAGCATTTCATTCAACATTTAGCAGCACGAAGCTGCTAATATGCACAAGCCGTGCATGGAAACAAGTTGCAGTGCCTCAAAAACTGGACAGTGAAGAACATGAGCTCCATTGGAGCACAACAGATGGCATGGTTGGTGAACAGTTCCAGCCTCCGAATGTGCCTGCTTAGCTAATAGATCAGCTACAGAATTATCATCCCTATTGATCTTGCTGAAGCCTGGATGAATCACAGCTGCGCAATTGTCATAAGTCTGCGAGAAGGTCTTTATTCTCCAATTTGGAGGGCAGGATAGGAAATTCACCAACTGAGCACTATCTGATAGGAATGTGACTTGACTGAGTCCTAGCGCAGCAGCAATCGAAATTTGTGTCTTTTGAAACCACAATGAATCTGTTCAGTGGAGCCGGGCAACATGTTCCGTCCGCGCGTGAAGGAGAGCATGATGGCAAGGTAAAGGAGCCAAGGAAAGGCAAAGTGGCAAAGGCCAGGGACGACGCGTGGATCGGAGGCAAAGGCAACTAGCCCTGTAGGCAATCACATGGCATCGTATCGTATCGGCATGGGGGGCAACAGCATCATATCGCGGCGCGCACGGGAAAATCGCTGTTGCCTCCTGCCTCTGCCTGTGCTGGTTTCCCAGGATCAGAGTATCGTATCGTCTCGATTGGGTTTGGGTGCCTGCTACCTTTTCCTACGTCCTTCCTTCCTTCCATTTGGATTTGCACCATTTTCCATACATTTTCCATACTACGCCAGCCACCATCATCTCGATTACCCGGAGATTTGACTATATATTCTGACATCAGATACGTAGACTAGTATTTTGACTGGTCCTCTGCACAATTACACACACAGATGTTGCTAAAAAAGGACACACAGCAGGCCCGTACGTAATCACACTGACCCGATTACCGGAATAAACCTCTACCAACCGAACCAGTCTGAGTCGTTGACTCTGTATACTGTGCTCTTTTCGGGTGTCCGTCCACGTGGCACACAATGCCACCTAGCTGGCCCTACCAGGCTGTAATGTACTCCCTCCATTTTCAATTATAAGTGATTTTAACATTATACGTCCCCATAAGGTTGGTAATATGGAAATATAATTAACGAAGCATCTAATGATACTTATTTGGTATCATAGATATTATTTTACTCTATAAATTTGGTTGATACGCTTTGACTATCGAAAAGTATTGGAATGACTTGTAATTTGGGATGGAGGAATACTCCTACACCCTACTTAAACATTGCAACCGAGAGGTTCCCATCGAGTTTTGCCTCCCCATTCCCGTCCTTGTCCCATGAAAACTCACGGGGTACATTTTCTCTCTATCACCTTTCTCGTGAGAATACATATCCGATGGGTCTTCATCACCGCCACGAGATCAAGAAACAATAACTTATCAAATCGGCGGATGTTTTGTCATCATTGGCTCTTTAGTCTCCTCTTTGGTAGATGCTCCGCTGCCAAGAAAGTGTGAGGTCACTTATTGGCGGATACATTGGCGTCATGTCGCTTAGTCTTCACTGGTGGATGCTTTGTCGTTGTTGTTGTTGATCGCTCATGTGCCTTCTCTTAGTGGATGCTTTGCCACCATAACTTTGTCTATCTTGTAGGCGACCTTTGTGTTGATTACTTTTGTTGTAGGCTCAGTTGTAAGTCTTGGGTGTTTAGGACAGTCGCTCTTTTTTTCTTCTTTTTTCTAATACTATGCTTATTTTGTGTCACTCACCACTAGCTTGGTGGTTTGTAATCTGTGCTATAAGGGCTCTTTTATAGCTGCGTCATATAATTCACTCCTTTTAATAAAAAATAGGCTATATTTCTCAATAAAAAAACATCAAATCAATAACTAAAACTGGAATGTTTGTAATGTTTCTTTGGTAAGGGAATAATACATGTGTAGCACGTCCCTGGTAAGCTCGATGCCTTGAGGGTAAGGGAATAATACATGCCTAGCACGCTCCCTGGTAAGCTCGATGCGTTGAAGGGGTAATTTGTAAGGTTTCTATCTCCTCTTAATGAATACAGTACGTCACAGTTTCGGGAAAAAAAAAAAACTACTCCTACCTCTCTATACTACAATAGCACATGAGGCCGTCACGCGAAACAGGCCGACAAGATCATGGAATCGACGCCGATCATCTACCGAGGCTTTTACAATAGAAAGAACTTCTGAACTTGTCACTTGTTACAGATCTCCAAGATTTCGAGGTTGGTGCGGCGGCCACTGGTATCCGTACCGTATCACCTCCCAAATCCGGCGATTTTCCTGCCGATCAAGAAAAGCTACACGCATCCCATCCCAATCCCAATCCCACCCATGAGCCGGACAACACCAGAATCGGAGACATGGCATGATCCACGTCCTAGCCTCACTCGAACAAGATACCTATTCTATAATCCGTGACAAATAAACGAGCTCTGTACTAGCCCTTGGGATTTGATTACAAGCAAGTGGTCGGAGGGCAGCAAAATCCCTGTTCTTTACTAGCACAAAATCGCTGCAGCTCGCCAACTTTGACGTCAGCACAGCGCACCTCTCTCTGACGAAGATTAGTCCAAATCTGCATACTTTACCAGATCGCCACAACGATCCGTATCTTTCATCCTTCCATCAAGCAGGCCCGGGTCAGCACTATCACACTGCACACTGCACAGCAAGCTAGCTACTCCTAACTAGTAGAGGACAAAAAACCACTCAAAAACTAACAGAGCCATATATATGCCCATTATATGATATGATATGGTAAGGGTACCATCGTACCAGCACTAACAGCAGTATGAATATGAAAAGCCAAAGGGAACAAAAGAAAATGGTGGTAGTGGATCCTTTTGGGGCTGTTTGTCTCATGATACCCTGTCGCGGATGGAAGGAGTCAATTCGTGGCAAGATTTGGAGCAAATCTCAAAAATCTGCTCCAGGATCTCGCTTTCCATGCGCTGCTGGGACTTTCTTAGTCATCACACCTTTCTTTTCCACTCCTCATTCACTTTAAACTTTCCATGATTCCATCACATCACATCTCCTCGAATCCTTTCATGTGCTTGTGTGTATATAAGTACCTACCCAACCACACCCACATCCTTCATTCATTCAGAAAACATTCAGAAGCACAGCACAGAAAAAGCCTCTCATGCCAACAAGCCCAAGCACAGATACCTCCAGCCTTTCTTCTTCTACAACTCTTCTTCCTTCGTCCTGCAGCTCGCAGGCAGCACAGAACACACACATCTCTTCTCTCTTGTTTCGATCGGCCATGGCGGCGGTAGCGGTGGCAACAGAGACTCCGTTCCATGTCCTGGCGGTGGACGACAGTCTCCCGGACAGGAAGCTCATCGAGAGGCTCCTCAAGACATCTTCCTTCCAAGGTAATTCAGTCACTTCCCAGCTGCCTCATGCTCTGCTCCCTCACGCCTCACCCATGGTTGCTAGTTGCTACTTGCTACATATGGCTTTACTCTGAAGTCTGAATCTCATGAAAGAAGGTCTCTTTGGCTCTGTTTCTGCAGTGACCACTGTTGACTCAGGGAGCAAGGCGCTGCAGTTCCTGGGGCTCCATGACGACCACACCCCTGTTCCTGTCCATGCAGAGCAGCTGGTAAGAAGATGATGGCTTCCTCTTCCTCTTCCTCTGTGTTTTCCTAGATAAGAAAAGGTTTGTGATGTACAATATTTGGTTTTGCTCATGCTCTGTATGTATGTGTGTGGATGACAATCAGGCTGTGGCGGTGAACCTGATCATAACAGACTACTGCATGCCCGGCATGACCGGATATGATCTGCTCAAGAAGATCAAGGTAACTGATTTATATCCTATCTATCTATATATGTGCTTTATTGGTATGATCCACTGAAGATGACAAGGCCTAAATAAGATGCATGTTTGGTTTGCTCAATCAGGAGTCGTCGTCTCTCAGAGATATCCCAGTGGTGATCATGTCCTCCGAGAACATTCCTTCAAGGATCAATAGGTGAGCAGTGAGCTACCACTCTCTGTCTTGTGGATCAAAACAACAGTTTTTAAGAAAAAAAACAAAGTTAAATATGCAAAAAAAACATTAGTGAGGAGTTGAGTAGAGTTAAAACAAGAAAACAACTTTATCATTTGATTTGAGAGCAATAATACTTCTGCGTGGCTGAGTTGGCTGACAGCCTGTTCTTTCTCAGAAAATCAATTCATGTTCAGAAAACCTTAGAGAGTTGTATAAAGTTCTTTTTTTTTTTCATCCTTCCATTCCATGTATGTAGACATAGAAATGAATAAGTTTAGGGCCAAATTGGATATGCAAATCTCTCCGAATCCTTAATGATCTGTTGTCACATGTATATATAATAGCCGAACCACCACATACATGACAGGTCACACCGTCCTTATATTAGATGTATTTATTTATATCTCGACATGGTCGGTGTAAAATAAACACCAAAAGGAAAGATATGAAATGATACGCAGTTCGATCTTGTAGATCTTTTCATATTGCCGTATCCATGAAACAGGTCTGTTGATGCAGACAGGTCACTAGCACACCACTCGTTGAGTGAGACACCAATGGGGAGGCCACTAAAGTCAAAGAAAGCATCAAAAGATATTGCTGCACTTTCGACAAAAAAAGAATCAAAAGATATGACATATCCATAAAAGCAATTTTTGTAAAAAAAAACACAAGTCGCAAGAGTTGTTTTCTAAAAGCATATCATGCTTTATATATGACCAAAGGAATAAATACCTGACAGTTCTTTTGAAATTCTGAATCAGGTGCCTGGAGGAAGGAGCTGATGAGTTCTTCCTGAAACCAGTACGGCTATCAGACATGAACAAGCTCAAGCCCCACATACTGAAAAGCAGATGCAGAGAGCACTGTCAACAGGAACAGCATCAGCAAAGTGACAGCAACAGTGACGAATGCAGTACCCCCACTAGCAACAGCAGCAGCAGCAACCGCAAGAGAAAGGCAGCAGACAACGAAGAAATCTTGCCCCAGGCAAACAGATCAAGGCATAGTTAGCTGCTAACTGATTAGTTATACTCAGTTTTTGGCCTACTGATATGTAACATTGATCTTAGCACTAGATTTGCAAAACATAACGGAATATGTAAACGGATACTGCTTGAGTCGAATCAAGTGATTCTGCGATACATTTCACCATTTCATTTATCAGGAAAAAACAGCTGAGATAACAACCTAACAGAATCACAGTAATAAGCCAAGGACATCTGAAACTGATCGTCAGATAACTACGATGGGATTAGCTTTTCACTGTTTCTAAGCTTTAGTCTGGATAGAAGTTCTCACTATAGTATTCAGTAGGGCAGTAACTTAGCCAGGATATGATTTTTACCAACAGCAACAACTAACAACAAACTTCATCCCTACATACTAGGGTGCTTACACTGGATTGTTACTAACTGCTTATGAGAAACTCCATCATGGAAACCCTCGGGCCCCTCAGAAAATGCACTGTATGCCACATGGTTCCCGCTAAGCTCACTGTCATATGTAACTTTAACAACGGTTCCTTTGGGAAAGCCATGGTAGTGAGCAACCGCATCTCTCCAGCATGCTGAGGCAACTGAAAGATACAAGTACCAATTTCAGAAAACTTGCATGACATTACTTTGTGACAATTTGAGCTAACTTTATCAAAATAATTTCCAAGGGAAACAACCAATTTTTTTTTTTTTTTTTTTTTTTTTTTTTTTTTTTTGACAAGGTGGGAAACAACCAAGTTAATAACAAGCAGGAATTATTCTTCAAAAAAATAACAAGCAGGAATTTGCAATGTAGGAATGCTAGGAATCCACTAGCCACAATAAATGAAATGCAGTATCCCCGTGACAACTAATACTAAATATATTGTCTGACATGTTTAAATTTCTGATTTGCATATCATTATGTAAGGAGCCTACATTATGTAATAGGAACCCACATAAATAGAAAGTGACATAATTTTTTCATTTGCAGTTTTCTTTCTATGTGATTGCAGTAGTTCCCTTATGAAATACGGGGAGGATCATCAGTTTGAATCGCATTAAGGTACATATTAAGTAATGAGAACTGCATAAACACAACAGCATTGTGAGAACAATATAAATGATACAATTCACCAAATTATTATCAATATTTCCATTTGTCAGGGGCACTCAGCATGGCAACTTCATATTTTATTGGCAAACTCAATCACCACATGCAGAAAGCACAATAAGATATTGCAGTCTCCCTCATGGCCATGATCATGTTGCACACAAAATCGAGTGCTGAAATTATGGTGTTATACACAGCAACTCAGCATGCGTCATGAAAAGCAAGAGCCGACAGCCAGCACCAGGCTGCATTATTGCAGACTGCACCAGGACTCCAAGTGGCAGTGTAACAAATCAGTAGGAAATTCAAAAGTAACTTCAACAAATTATAAGGAGAACATGTGAGTCCATGACATCGTAGTCCTTCAGGAACTTGACCTCCTCTGCAGTCAACACTTTATTGAGACTGGCCTTACCTAAATCCTATTATCTCCGTGCTGTGTGTTACTGCGACTATTCATGATGCTTGTGATGGAGTGCCGTTTGGCTTTGTTGTAATGTTGGGCAACTGGGTTCTCAAGATGGGGTTGATATTTGTTGCCCCACTGTTTTTCTCTTCGCAGTCCAAACCTTTGACCGAGGTCTGTCCAATATCAATCATTTGATCTGGCGTATTATGTTCTAGAAAAGGACAGGCTCATTTGCTAAAATCTATGCTAATATTGTTAATCTTTTCCCCCGTATTTTATAATTATTACAACCGAGCTATACACTATTTCACCACATGGATGCAATAATGTAACACATGGTAAATCCAGACTCCAGATCGGTGAACTCTGTAAATGCTAAACATGTTATTGCAGTCCAAGCCATCCAATTCTCACTTTCAAGTCTAAGCATTTGAGCAAATGCAAGGTCTGCTATAGCAGATATGCATATCAGGGCAATCAGGCCCTCAGATCGAGAAGTCCTTTCGAAATCCTCGTCTCAGCTTAGACCTTAGACAAAATGTTTTTATAGAGCTTCAGAAATGGCAGATGCAACACAAAGGGTTTACTGAAAAAGGAAGAACAGAGCACCCCTTCTGACACTGAAAGTCCTACTTACTGGCTCACGAATGCTGGACCTGCCTAGGTTGTCATGGACTGGCACCTCTAGGCCCCTCCAGATCCTGCAGTTCTTCAGAGGTATTATTTTCCCAAATTAGCTCTAAAATCAGACTACAATACCTACTAGGCTACTACAGATTTGGTTTGAATTCCTGCCTTCCTAAATAGTCCCTTGATCATCTCAGAAAAATAGTCCCTTGATCAAACATGAACACTGAAGTGTCTGAGCCAAGGCAGCTCATGCTAACATCATTGGATCTTTATTTTGGCAAATTAGGTGAAACTCCGTGTAGAAATGCAGCTGGGGACCGCCGGACAAAACTTCGCCTAATATATATTGCTACTGTAGTATATATATGTTATATGGATGCTACTGCAATATATATATATACGTTATATGGATGCTCTGAACTGAAAGAAATGGTGGCAATGCAGGGAACAGTCTGAACTCTGAAGGCACATTTCCTGAAGTTCTTTCAGAAAGCACACCTACATCATGTAGGATCTCAGGACTCAGGACAGAGATGGAAAAGAGTGAAGGTTCCTTCCATGAGCAGCAATGTAGTGAAGGAGGGTGGGGGTTTATCGCTTGGCATCATAAGCTGACTATATTCAGCTTCAGAGTCTAGTAGCTACTCTCTTCAACATCTAAAGTGTGCACAGAAGCTATATTGGTGAGAGCCTAGCTTGCTTGTTAGCCTTTTTTTTTTCTTTGACAGTGGCAGGCTGGCAGGACCTTGAGCTGTCAGTAACTATTCCCTCTGTTCATCTTTGGTATGCTTTCATTGGCATGTAGTTCTGGGAACCTGAGGAAGATCACCTTGTATTCAATTAACAATTTGTGTTGTAAACATCCTGTAGATTTGCTTTCTGAAATGCAAGAACTGACTCCTGCTGGTATAACTTCTAATGCTCTAAGCAAAACTACCACACTGAAACAGTGACAAGAAGCTTACACTTGGTCTACGTATGTTTTGAGATCAGATGATTTCATCATGAGACTAAGGATCAGGTCTTCTTGAACTCCTCAAGAGTAGGAAAACAAAGATACAGTTTTTTCAGCAAACATAAGGGCTATTGCTCTGAAAAAATAATGCCTAAGGATGCAGGATAAAGATGGCACTGAATGAAAGGAGACCCCTCCTACATATAATTCACAGAAAAAATCAAACTCACACAATTCGCAACACTAAAATTATAAAGACAAGAAGATCTACCATATGCATACTACAGGGTAGATGAGAAACCGTACCTTAACTTGTCTAGATTGATGACACCTCCGAATCATCTTCAAGTAAAATTAAGCACAGCATAACACATCCTACTTTACTTGATGGCATGCGTTTGAACATGGACACGGCGAGCGCAGGGCCGTCGCGGACGGTGGAGGAGACCGGGGCACGAGCGATGGTGGCGAGCAGCTGGTTGAGGGCGTAAAATGGAGCCGGGCCTTGTTGACGGAAGCAATACGTCGAACAGGCCGAGCGCGTCGTCGGGCCCGAGATCCTCCGAACGGTAGCACTTTCCGATGAACTGCTCGAGCTCCCAGGAAGCGCGGCGGTCGGCGCTCCACGCGTCCGCCGCTCCCGAAACGGCCGGTGGTGGTGTGGAACGCCGGTGGATCGATGGGAGCACGAGTTGGCGCGCGGCCGCGGGGACGAGAGTTCCAGAGCGGAGGCGCCGGCCGATGATCCGACGCAGCTTCTTCGACCAAGGCGGGCGGCACGTCCGGCTCGACATGGTCGGCGCTCGCAGTCGGATGGATCCGGCCACACCTCGCGCCTCCAGCTCGGCGATTCCCCCTCCGATTCGGCGGGAAATGCAGCTCGCTCTTGAGATGGAGGATGGTCCGCACGGCGCGGCGGTGGCGGTGGCCGTGTACTGGCGTGAGAGTGGGGAACGAGTCGAAATTAGTTGGAACCGCCGCCGGCGGCGGCGGCGGCGGCTGCGATTCGGTGGTGTACTTGCGGCGGGGCTCTGGTGGCTGCCTTCGCTGGAATGAACGGTCCGAGGCACTATAGGAGAAAGATGATCGCTTTTTTTCCTTTTTTTTTCTTTTTCTCTGGAGATTTTCCTTTTTTTTTCCTTCAAGAAGAAAAAGAAAATTAGTTAAGCGCCAGAACAAATTGAGGTGTTATGTATACTGAGCTGTGGATCTAACATTTGAACAAGAATTCAGTCAAAAAAGAAAAAATTTGAACAAGAAATTCAAACTGAACCGTGCAGGCCTCTGTCGAACCTGAAGATATACAGACTAAGCCAACACTAACAGTGTCACTCACTAATTATTCTAGCATTGCTCAAAAACAAAAACTAATTATTCTAGCATTATTGCTACGTACCTGATCATTGAAGCTTATACTACAGATGTATACCTTGCATGAGTTGAGTTTGTGCTCTGTGGAGGCATGTGCAGGGCATGGCCCGATGAGTTTTCTGTTCATTTTACTGCACAGGCCTGCAGTTTCAGAAGATGTAACAAGTCTCATTGCTTGGATTTGAGAAGGTTTCTATTTCTATTGACATGATTGAGGATCAAGCTTTCACAAATCACAATGCTTTGCTTTGTCTGAATTTGAGGGAGCGCTGACAGTTTCTCTGGCAGAATTTCAGTATTGGGTAATTGCAGTGTCAGTGACTCAGTCTAATATGCTTGCTCAGATCTGCCTAATTCTCCCTTTCAGTGAATACGGGGCTCGTTTACAGGCTGGTGCCTGTTTACAGCAAACTCAGAGTTTTGTCTTGGACGAATCATCCACACTTGAAGAAAAAGGTCGATTTTCACCCTTTTTTTTAACATGGCACCATGAAGCAAGAGAGAACTTCACATGACGATGACTTAGCATAAATGATAAGAAATATGCACTCCAGATTACCACAAACTGTCTGAATTTCTGCAGGATAGTGTTGCTATCTTCAGTTCTTCACATGACTATATCCAGAAAAAATCATTCTTCACATCTTGCACAATGAATTACCAGAGAACATTGTTTGAACCAAGTTATCCATTAATGTACTGTACCACACAAGAAGTGGCAACCAAAACAGAAACAAATACAAGAAAGAGAACCAATTTATCCAATAATGTACCACACAAGAAGTGGCAAAGAAAACATAAACGAATACAAGAAGTTCCAACAACATTTTCCTATTGAATTTAGAAACTGATTCTCTTGTTACAGAAGGCTTGAGGCCACCAAATATGTCAAAAATTTCCAGTCACCCCAAAATTTCCATAATCACCACCAAGTTACCTAGGGACTCATTCGTCTAGGTTAGGAAACCCAGGCTCAGCAAGATTGGCTGCTCCTGGCTGATTTTGCAGCTCCTGCAAGTTTGCTGCTGCAATCAGCGACTCCTGAAGGGATAGGATCACTCTGATATCCCCATCTGGTGGGATCAAATCATTCATGCTGTGAATATCATAAGGATCAGCAAAGTCAGCTAACTCAGCTTCATTCGGCTCTCGATCTGGATGATTCTCAGGAAGAGCCAATCTTCTCATAGCATCAGTCAAGAAAAGGCAGAAAACTCTCCATGATTTCATGCTCTTCCACAGAACAAGGGGTAATGTTGAAGCTGCCTCTTGAAGCTCCATCCTTCGAGCAACTTCTCTTCGTACACGCAAAAATCTCAGAGCCTCACCAAATGTGACAATAGCACGCGCCTTAGCTCTCCGCATCGGCTGACCAGGCACACCACCCTCGTAGTTGGCAAATATTTCCCACATATCTACCAAGGATGGAATTCCACCTATGGTAGTGATGGCCCTGCATAGTGACAACAGATTAGTTTCCGTACTATACATTCATGAAAAGAAAAAATTTCTAAACAGGTCAAAGAAATGCATAGGAACATACATGCTCTCGTGCATTGATCCAAGTCGAATTTCCATTGCATTAAGGAAATCTGGAACCTTTTCTTTCTGAAAGCTGTACCATTGCTCCCCCACCTCATTCTCTACGCGCCTGAACGCGGTGAAGTATAAGTTCTGGTCTCTAAATAGAAAATCCACTTCAACATTTTCAGGCCCCAGTCATTTGATACTCACTACGTGAAAAACCCACTGTAGGAGCGCCTCGCCACTTCTAGTAGGGGCGGCTCGTGATCCGCCCCCCTACAAATTTGGCGCGGGAGGGCTGGCGGCAAGATCACCGGCCGCCCGCACTAATGCTCGTAGGGGCGGGCCGGTGATCCAGCCGCCCTTACTAGTGGCCTGTAGTAGGGGCGGCTGGTGATCCAGCCGCCCCTATAGTGGGTTTTCACAAAATTAGTTAAAACGAGGCACCAAATTACCTCAAATGAAAAACTTTTGAATACAAGATAGTTTTGTCTCATCAAGATACATATTTCATACATAGAAAATTTTTGCATTTGGAAAAGTTTTAGTAAACTCTTCTCACAGGGTTTGAAAATCCAGGGCGAGACTTGGTCAACCCTAGTCAAACGAGGCACCAAATGACCTTAAATGAAAAACTTTTGGATACAAGATAGTTTTGTCTAATCAAGATACATATTTAATACATAGAACACTTTTGCATTTGGAAAAGTTTTAGTAAACTCTTCTCACAGGTTTCAAAATCCAAGGCGAGACTTGGTCAACTCTAGTCAAACGAGGTACCAAATGACCTCAAATGAAAAACTTTTGAATACAAGATAGTTTTATCTCATCAAGATACATATTTCATAGATAGACCATTTTTACATTTGAGGAAGTGTTGGCAAACTCTAGTCACAAATTCTTGAATCCCACATGACTTAATGAAACTTCATGCGGGACGAGTGGATTTAGAACTACACTTTCGCAACGCTTCATCGAATGCAAAAATGACCTTTGTATGAATTGTTCGTCTTGACGAGTAGATCAAACTTGATGTTCATGACTTTTTGAGGTGGGTCCGTCTACGGGTCGAAAACCCGCGTCTAGCCGCGAAAAACCGAAGTTTCAAAGCTTGAGAGGTCCAAACAATCCCAGATGAAAAGGTGGCCATTGGAGAAAATATGTATCTTGATGAGTGGATCAAACTTGCTGTTTATCACTTTTGCATCTGAGGCAATCTAGGGTCCGGTCAACGTGTATTTTCCGAAAAACAGAGGTTTGACTTGGTCAACCTAGGTCAAACGAGGTACCAAATGACCTCAAATGAAAAACTTTTGAATACAAGATAGTTTTATCTCATCAAGATACATATTTCATACATAGAATACTTTTGCATTTGAAAACGTTTTAGTAAACTCTTCTCACAGGGTTTGAAAATCCAAAGGCGAGACTTGGTCAACTCTAGTCAAACGAGGACCAAATGACCTCAAATGAAAAACTTTTGAATACAAGATAGTTTTGTCTCATCAAGATACATATTTCATAGTTAGACCATTTTTGCAATTGAGGAAGTGTTGGTAAACTCTAGTCACAAATTCTTGAATCCCACAGAGACTTGATGAAACTTCATGCGGGACGAGTGGATTTACAACTACACTTTCGCAACGCTTCATCGAATGCAAAAATGACCTTTGTATGAATTGTTCGTCTTGACGAGTGGATCAAACTTGATGTTCATGACTTTTCGAGGTGGGCCCGTCTAGGGGTCAAAACCAGCCGTCTAGCCGTGAAAAGCGAAGTTTCAAAGTTTGAGTGGTCCAAACAATCCCGAGATGAAAAGGTGACCATTGGAGAAAATATATATCTTGATGAGTGGATCAAACTTTCTGTTCATCACTTTTGCATCTGAGGCCATCTAGGGTCTGGTCAACGTGTATTTTCGAAAAAACGAGAGGTTTGACTTGGTCAACCTAGGTCAAACGAGGTACCAAATGACCGAAATGAAAAACATTTGAATACAATATAGTTACATCTCATCAAGATACATATTTCATACATAGAACACTTTTGCATTTGGAAAAGTTTTAGTAAACTCTTCTCACAGGGTTTGAAAATCCAAGGCGAGACTTGGTCAACTCTAGTCAAACGAGGTACCAAATGACCTCAAATGAAAAACTTTTGAATACAAAATAGTTTTGTCTCATCAAGATATATATTTCATAGATAGACCATTTTTGCATTTGAGGAAGTGTTGGTAAACTCTAGTCACAAATTCTTGAATTCCACACGAGACTTAATGAAACTTCGTGCGGGACGAGTGGATTTAGAACTACACTTTCGCAACGCTTCGTCGAATGCAAAAATGACCTATATATCAATTGTTGGTCTTGATGAGTGGATCAAACTTGATGTTCATGACTTTTCAAGGTGGGCCCGTCTAGGGGTCGAAAACCGCGTCTAGCCCGAAAAACCGAAGTTTCAAAGTTTGAGTGGTCGAAACAATCTCGGATAAAAAGGTGACCATTGGAGAAAATATATATCTTGATGAGTGGAGAAAACTTGCTGTTCATCACTTTTGCATCGAGGTCATCTAGGTTCCGGTCAACGCGTATTTTACGAAAATAAAAATTAATATATCTTAATTTTACCTTTGAAAAAAAGAAACGGGCCAAAACGGCCCTTGATTCACGGTCCAATCTCTCGGCCTCGCTAAGGCCCGTGCAACAAAGAACTGCTAGTTGATCTCATATGAATGGCTAAGATCGACCGGCTAAAATGAACTCATATAAAACCCGGCCAAACCCTAGTGCCCTCACTCCTCCTTTCCTTATCTCCACCGCCAAACCCTATCCCCTCTTTCTGCTTGCAATTTCGCCGCCGGAGCTCCCATCCCATCGCGTCCCGCCCTTGTCTCTTCCGCTGGTGATTCCCCGTCGCCGCGGACCAGCAGCAGCAGCAGCCATGTCGTGCTCCCACCTCTCCACCGCCTGGTCCTCCTCGGCGCTCGCCGAGCGCCGCGCCACCACCCGGCCGGCGCTCCGCCCGCGGTTGGGCCTCGTGGTGCGGTGCTCCTCCGCGATCTCCGCACCCGCATCGACTCGTCAAGAACACGCGAAGATCACGGAGGCCATGAAGGCGGTGGCCGCCGCCAAGGTCCGGCGCGCGCAGTGAGGCCGTCGTCTCCTCGCCCCTTCTCGGAGGCGGGGTGGAGGTGCTCACAACATGAATCGGGAGATCCAGACGGAGGACATCGACTCGCCCCCACCCGCACCCGCCCCGTCAAGAAGGTGGCGCTCGTCGTCTCACCGGCGAGCGCGGCCTGCGCGGGGGCTTCAACAACAACGTGCTCAAGAAGGCGGAGACCCGCATCGAGGAGCTCCGGCGGCCGGCGATGGCGCGCCCGCACGCTTGCGCGGCTCGGCGGCGGCCCGCGTGCCCGCGGGCTTGCCCGCACGGCGGCGGTGGCTCGGGGGCTGCGACCCGGTCCCTCCCTCCTATCCCCTCTTTGTCTTGCTCTAGATCGATGGGATTTATGAGATTAAGACCTCTGCGGGATCTTGGAGTCAAATTTGAGTACGAGGAGCGCTACCGGGGAAACGGGGACGCGGCCGTGGAGCCGCCGGCGGCTCGCCGCCCTCCGACGGCAAGTCGGTTGGAGTCTCCGACCACGCCGACGGCCGCTCGTCCGCCCCCCTGGTTCGTGCTCGTCCCCTTCCCCCTGATCTGATGCTCTATTTTTGGCGTGTTTTTTTCCTCACCTATTTTAATGAAAATAATAGCAAAATCTGGACGGGGAAGTGATTGTTCTGTATGACTTGTTGTGGGACAAATCCTTGTTAGTCTACATAGTGACTTAGATGCCCAATGCTTATGGATTATGATAAGAAATCATCTGTTCTGTCAGTCTTTGGTTTATCCGTACAACTCGCGATTCTAACTTTATATCATGTAATTCTCGCAATCCAATGTTTATGTTTCGTAGTTTGTGTTGTGCAGATTAGCATATGAAGTAAGCCGCTTGTTGGCACTTGATTGCTGGTCGGTTAAGGCTTCTTTTTCCCAAGTGCTAGGTGCATTTTCTTTAACCAACTAGTTGGGTCGGTTTCTTTGCTTGTGCACCGAGAGCTGCGTCAATCTTTGCCAACATTTTTACTTTCTTATAAGTACCATGGTTTACTGTTACAGTTCTTTGATGCTTGTGTTCATCATACAATCATCTCGCTTGTGTTCATAATACAGTCATCTTGTTTGTGTTCATAATAAGTGAAAACGTTTATTGTTTTCATTGTCTATGCACCTGTTTTGTTATACTAGCTGTTCTCCAGTTTATTCATCTCAAAACCTTTATTGTTTTCACTGTCTATGCACGTTCTCCTTCGCTTGTGCTTAATCGAATCGAGATTTGCTTGATCTACGGTTTAGTGTGTGCTTGCTTGGAAAGACTAGCAGCTTCCTATTGTCTCTCATGGAAATGAGCCCCGGGTGATGTGATTACAGTTACTATCCTTCGAATCATGGTAATAGTAGATTGTAATCACAAGTTTATTGTAATTTCCAACTGCCTCTTGCTCGTTGATTATTATTTCTTGTGCATTTCTTGGGATCTTAAGCACTATCGTTCTTTCTCTTTTTCAGTTCTTTACCATCTACATGTTAGCCACTCCATCCGGAATAGCAAGGTGAGCTCCCCGCTTTCTTTGGTTCGCAAACTATTAAGGTGCTCACTGTCTTGTAATGCTCTCTATAATTGTCATAGGAGTTAGCATGGGGCAATGTCATTCTTGATCTAAACTTGTTTGTTCTTAATTCCATATCATCGGCAGTTTTGTTCAATGAGGATGAAGAACCCAACTAATGATAGTTGTTGCTGCATCTTTGGATGATAGTTGCTGCTCAAATAATTAGTGATTGTCTTGCTTAGTGAAAAGTGAAAAACTGGAATAAGAGTAGCCGAGGCATTTACTTAGTTGTTTCTAGAAATCATTCACTTGTACTTAGAAGTGGACCATTTGTACTTAGAAATGCCTTGTAAATTTGATGGACTTGTGGAACTTTTGAATTATGAACTTGTTGTGATGGAATTGTGTATTTGAATAATATATATACGCTGTCTTTGTGGTCAGATCTAATATTTGTGAATTTATATTTTTTGCTAAAAATTCACCGTAGGGGCGGCTCTTGATTGAGCCGCCCTTACTACACGACCACAGTAAGGGCGGCTGGTGTTTCCAGCCGCCCTTACAGGTGCTCCACCGTGAAGGCGGTTGGATCACCAGCCGCCCCTACAGTGGTCGTGTAGTAAGAGCGGCTGGTGTTGAGCCGCCCCTACAGTGCCCCTCCACTGTAAGATCGGGGGCGTAGGGGCGGCTCGCCCAACCGCCCCTACAGTGGGATTTTAGCCGCCCCTACAGTGCCTTTGTGCAGTAGTGACTCTGACTATGTGCTGGCTGTCCCCTGTTTCAGGATTGGGTGCCAGCGGTGTGATAGGTATGCCTTGGTAGCTTCCTGGGCCAATCTGCAGTAGCCTTTGCTCTCTTGCTAACATCATAGCATTGAACTCTTCAGCTCCACTTTGCAACCTGTACCGTATGATGGGGATGGTCTGCATCACACAAGTACATGATAGTCATTTATATTTACTCCAATTCCTTTATTAAGGCAGCAATGGATGATGTCAATGTTTACAGCACGAGTGATCATCCTCTCCCACTTATCAGCCCCAAAAATGTAGTATCCATAAACAATAATAAAGAGGATAATTTAACCAAATTTTATGATGATGTGCCAAAGAGTTCGACTAATAATGCAGATTGCAATGGGTTTTTGATTCGATGATAATGCTTTAGGTTACGAAATTGATGGAAATTTTGTGGACAATGACAATGAATTTGGGCAAGATGATGATGTCTTATTTGAGGACAATGTCCACTCGATGTGGAGGACAACATGGTGCAATATAAAGGCAAGAAAGTGAATGTGGAGTTGTTGAAACATAAAGGACGTGTGATTGTAATGGCAGCTATGTGGAATTCCTTGCGGTCATGCCATAGCTTGCTTTAGATCGAGAGGATCCTACCGAGTCAATGGTTGCATCATGTTATCACCGTGACACATTTTTGTAGGCATATGGCAGCAATGTGAATATGTGATGCCTGTTATGGACAAGACACGATGGGAACTAGTACTGGAGTTACCATAGTGCCACCTAAATATGAAAAAAAGGTGGGCAGACCACTAACAAGGAACGTAAAGAAGCATCCAATTGAGGGAGGATCAAAGCTAGCTATTAAGAAAAGGATCTGCTGTGTTCCTCTTCTTGTAGATGTTATAAGACTTGCATTATTCTGTAGGAAATAATGCCGAGGTACATAGATACATTGATCCTACAAAAGATACTGAAAATCTGGTGAACATTATGATGCAACAAGTAATCTAAGCTTTCAAAGACAACTTGGTCCTAGAAAGAAGAACACAATGTTTTACTTTGTTTTTCGATGTATTTGGTGTTTTAAGGAAATGAAACACCAGGTGTGTTCAGGAGAATGTGCCATTACCGAGAGGAATCCACATTTGTTGCTGCCCAGAGAGGACAAACCACCTCCCACAATGCATATAACCACAATTGGAGTTGGAAGGACCGCAACTAGAGGCGGTAGAGGGAGAAAAGGCAGGAGTCATGGTCGAGAGAACCAGGAATCAGGCTTTCCTTCCAATGTAGGGAGAGGGAAGGCAATGTCAAGAGGAAAAGGTGGCAAAGGATGTGGAAGATCAAGGTGACGAGGTGGTGAAGTTCCTGACAAGATTAGTCTAACACAAACTGCACTAGAGGCTAGCCAACAACATTACATTTAGCTAGATATTTAAGCTAAGCAAATTCTTGTATAGCTTCTATTTTTCCAACAATTATGTTAACAGGAAGCTCTGAAAACTCATGCAGATTCGACCAAGATTAAATAATAAGGAAAATAAGAATTAAGGAGCTATCTGATAATTACCACAGCCTCCCACGCCTCTCATGCACGTTTGTGAGCAGTTGTGCACCCACCCACCAAGTTACTGAATTCATATTTACATTTAGAGAGATGATGTATCTAAGCGTACCCACATGCCAAGTTTAAGCACTAATTGTGCATTTTACTCATATATAAATGTCAATGTAATGTAATCATCTCAATTTTCAAGTTCACCTACATGATAACATTTGACAAGAGTAGTATGTTTTAGACATTTAATAGAAGTGTTCTACACAATCAATGAGAGCAGGGATAGTGAGTTCATACAGCTGCAGTCTGTTGAGGTGCAAAATGGGGGCCTGGCAGCTCCGGAAAGGGCAGTTCCATTTCGTGTCTCCGGTCTCCGGTCTCCTTACCACCTTCGATTTCGGGCAACAACAAACAAAAGAGTCAGATTTTCGGTTGGCCTCTTCTGCTCTCTAGGTTCTTTAAAAGAAGAACAAGAAAAAAATTGACGATTAAAAAGAAAAATAAGAAAAAGGTCGCCGCACAGGCCATGGATTGGGCCAGCAGCACCGGCTTCTCTTGGCTCTACGATTGCTGGATGAAAAAAAAAAAAAAAGGAAGAAGAAGAAGAAGAAGAAGAAAGAAAAATCTGAAAAAATCGTTTCTTTTTTGAGGGAAACCCAAAAAATCGTTTCTTGCAATCGTTTCTGCATTTTGGTAAAAGCAGAAGATTAGTAGGAGATGAGACCCGGCGCCCAGTTCTCCCGGCTCTCCGATTGCTGGACGCTCTCCAACTCGAATCAAACGGAAAAAAAAAGGAAGAAAAGATCCCAAAAATCGATTCTTTTTAGGGAAACCCCAAAAACTCGTTTCTTGCAATGGTTTCTACAATCTACATTTTGGTGAAAGAAGAATATTAACAGGAGATGACACCGGCGCCCACTTCCCCGGCTCTCCGATTGCTTTGGTTGCTTGTCGAACTCGAAGAAAAAGGGCAAAAAAATCGTTTCTTGCAAAAGAAAAAAGATTAGCAGAGATGAGACGACTGCCGTACATGCAACCGCAGCCCTGCTAATCGAGCTAGGAAGGCATTCGCGGCGGAGATCCTCGGCCCGCAGCCCCACGCCGGCGGCGGAGAGCGGAGGAAGGACAGCCAAAGCCACTCGGCCTCGCACCGCGTCCCGCCGCCGGCGAGGCGGGTTTGGCAAGGTTGGGGTTTTGTGTGGGTTTGTTGCGGGAGTCGGGATGACACTACACAGCCTTAAGCGCTTCTCCATTTTAGAATATAAAAGAAAAAAAGTCTACATCAGCCCTCATCTTTGATACCTACAACATTTGACCCTCCAACTTACAAAACCGGGTTTTCTACCCTCTAACCTTTCAAAACCGTTCAAATAACCCCGAGCCGTTTTGGAAGGGTGGTTTTGCTTAGGTGGCAATCAAACTGGTCCAGCACTTGGGCTCGCTTGTCAGCTGGAACAGCATGCTACTCGCCGGCGTGCGCCCACGCCCGAGGCAGCCGAGCTGCCTACGCCCGCGGCGGCCTGCTCCTTGCCGGTGTGCGCCCGCACTTTCTTTTTAATTTTGGGTAGCTTCTCATTGCACTCGGGTTGACAAATCATCAACAACAATTACATTGACACCGTCCAGGGACATCACACGAGATGTGCTCGGCCCCTTGCTACCCACACCAAGAGCAGCCAGGACATGCGCTGCCTTGTTCTAATTTCTCGACACATGAACACGATCAAAACGATATAATTTGCTAGCGTAAAGGACTTGAGCTCCTCCATCAAATTGTCGGCCACCGATACATCATGGTCCTTCGCTGCCCACGCTTACTTCACCTTCAATGCATCTGTTTCCGAGAATGAGATGGCGGATCCCCAAGTTGCTTGATGCTTGTACATGCAGACAGGCGATCGTCTCTACTTGTAGAGCATTTAACAGATGATCAAGTTGCCCCCAACCATTCGAACAACGTTGTCGTCGCTTTCCCGATTAAGAAGCCCCATCCGCCCTTCCCTCTCGCCTGGAAGGAAAGAGGCATCACAGTTGAGTTTCAAAACTCCCACCGGTGGCCGAGACCAGCGGTCCAGTTTTGGCTTATACGTGGATCCTGTGTCGAGGTGGATGTGTTGCAACAAGTTCTTCAGTATATGTTCTGATCGCTGTAGCCACGAGTTCAGCAGGCCTTCTTCTCCCTTCCTCCCGAATGAGATTCCTCTCTGACCATATAGACCAAAGAGTAATGAGCATAATGATTTCTATTTCCTCCTTCTCCTGTAGGATTTGGTTGATCACTTCTCGTGGGTTGGACAGCATGTGTAACCTGTCACATTCAGCTTCCAATTCCAACTCTCTCCAAACCTGTTTTGCAAGCTTGCATTTAAAGAAGAGGTGCCCTCCATCCTCATCAACTCGGTTACAAATCGGACAACTATGATCGATTTTCATCCCTCTCCTCTTCAGGTTCCTTCTCAGAGGATGGATGTTATGGGCCATTCGCAAAGCAAAATGTTTCACTTTGTTAGGGCACTTTGATTTCCAGATTTTCGCCCACAAAGGATCTGTCACTCTGCTGCTACTCCCTTGGGCGCTACCTCCATCCTTCTTGCACAGTAAATAGTCATAATATACTTTGTATGCACTCTTTACACTGAATAAGCCATGTTCATCAAAGTGCCATGCCAGCACATTATCTCTCCCTTCATTCACCGGCAGCGCTAGGATAATGTTGGCATCTTCTTTCCAGAAGACATCATGCACTGCCTGGATCAGTGAGCTCATCGACATTTGTGAGGATGTTACCCCCCCCCCCCGGTATGATCGGACACCTTGAGAATCCAGGGGTCAGACCACATCTTTATATTGTGTCCACTCCCAACTCTCCAAATCATCCCCAGCTTCATCACCTCCAACCCTTTTAAGATGCTCCTCCAAGTATAGGACATGCCCCCTTTTGGTCTGGCATCTAGTACCGTAGTGTTTTGATACTACTTAGCCTTTAAAATTCTAGCACAAAGGGAGTCGGGCCTGCTGTAAGGTCGAGATGGCGGACTAGAGGGGGGGTGAATAGTCCTTTTTAAAACTAATCGCTCCGGCTAACCGATATAAGTGCGGAATTAAATCTATCGGCCTAACCAAGACTTTCACCCCTCTATCTATGTCTCTAGATGCACCTTGTAAAAGATCCTAAACAAGAAGACAAGGTGCCAATCTAGCTAGTGCACACTAAATAAGTCTAGCTTGCAAGGTCACACAAACCTAAGCAACTAGTACTTTAGCAACCGGGTGTGCACCTACACAATTCTAATGAGCAAAAGCACAAAGCCAACCTAAGCTCACTAGATGCTCATGGACAAAGCTACACAAGCCAAACCCAAGAGTTCAATCTTACTTAACTACACAAGCTAAGCAAGGCAACTTACTCTACTTCTAGCTACACAAGCAAGAAGGTGATTAACAAGCTACTCAAGCTAACTAACCACAAGAGCAACTACACAAGCTATACAAGAATGTAAGAAAAGTAAATACAAAGCTTGTGAAAGAGATTGCAAACCACCGCGAAGTGTGGACACAAGATGACTCGGCAATTTTTCACCGGGTTCACTTGGTTGCCCCCAAGCTACGTCCCGTTGTGTCGACCAACACCTTCGGTGGTTCCTCCGGTCTTTTCACCTAGATGGTTCTTCGGTGTGACCCTCAAGTCACTTGCCCCTCAAGGCACGCCCGCAAGGCACCGCAAGACACCACTCTCAAGTGAGCCCCTCAAGGCACCGAGCAAACCCACACACGCAAGGGTGGTAACTCAATGACACGCGCAATCCAATAAGGCTACTCTTCGCGATCCCCGCGAGGTGAGTACCGACCTCTCACAATCTCTTCTCCGAGCACCGTATCTCCACGCGTGCTACCACGGAGCCTCTTGCCACCAAGCTGTCTAGGAGGTGGCAACCTCCAAGAGTAACAAGCTCTCCGGCTTGCAACACAACCACCTAGTGCCACAAATGCAATCTCACAAAGCACTCGCACTAGAATCGCTCTTCTCACACTATCGGATGGTCACTACCAAGCATATGTGAGTTAGAGGGCTTCCAAGCACCACCACACAAGGCAACATAGCCGGGCGTGCTCGAACAGCGGCCACGCCCGGCCAAACCACGTATATATAGACCCAAGGTCTCAACTAGCCGTTACCCACCTCGGGCAACATCGCAGTACTCGCCGGACGCGTCCGGAGCAAGCCGCCGGACGCGTCCGACGCTCCTCCGCGCTCCACGTGTCCAGACCATTCAAAGCCGACCGTTGAAGCCCCAACGGCTAGCAGCCGATCGCGCGAAGAAATCCTGCGCAACACGCGCCGGACGCTGACGCAAAACCGGCCGAGTCCGACGCCCGAAGTCTGCCGTGCGTCCGGCGACCCAACCGCGAGACCGAGCCCGACCCGAAAGTTTACGGTCGGCGTCGGGGACCGCCGGACGCGCCATCCCGCGTCCGCGCTCACTGCGCCCGCCGGCATGCCCACGCCCGACTCCGACGCACGCGTCGGACGCGTCCGCCCGCTGGCGCCGCGTCCGGCGCTGCGTCCGCGCCTTGTGAATCCATGATTCACGGCCCGAAAAACGCGATCTTCTCCACCATGCTATCCAACAAGTATACCAACTTGATCACCATGGATAGTTTGCTTCCAACAACAATTTGCATCCGGCGCAATGGAAAATATGCTTCCAATTTTCCCGAAAGCGCCGAATCCCGCCTCGCAAGCTCGGCGGGAGGGAGAGAGGGACCCAAGCCCAACTCAACCCTACAAACCACAGCGCGAACATTCGCCACCTTTGTAAATATACCTTTGCCTTGCACATTTCCATCTCCACCGTCATCCTCCATTGTGCCAATGCACCGCATGCACGACACGATCATCAAATGATATGATCCACTTCATATCATCATGTGACACTCTTGGTCCATCGATCTTGACCTCACTTGCTCTTCGCCGTTGCGTCGGTCCATCGGCGCCAAGTCTTGCCCAAGCTTCACCATCGCATGGTCCTTCGTCGCGGCCTCAACTTGCCCTTCACACTTGCAACCGGTCCATCAAGCCAAGCCTCATCTTGATCTTCACCTCTTGGTCACATGACTCCATGTCATGTCTCATTTGCAATGAGCTCCTTTATCAACTCATGTGTTGAGCCTCACAACATCTCCAAGCCATCTCCACCATGGCATATGTTGCTCACACACATGTACCTGTGAACTAACTCCTGTGTATCTCAACCATCACACATGTTAGTCCACCTAAAGTTGTCACTCAATTATCAAAACCAAACAAGGGCCTTTCACCTGCTCTAGAACCTCCAGCAATGCTTGGCCAGCATGGCAAGATTGAAGGCATGTTGAAAGTCACTAGTTTGGTTTTGGCTAATTGATGAAACCTAGGACTAACCTTGTTTATCTAAATGGTTGAATTAGAGAAAGGTTGTCCATATGATGAGCATATTGAATATGAGACATGACATTGATTCATGTGGCCATGATGGTGAAGACCGAGACGAGGCTTGGCTCCATGGACCGGTTGTGAGGGTGAAGGGCAAGTCGAGGCTTCAAGTGAAGGACCATGCGATGGTGAAGCTTGGGCAAGACTTGGCGCCGACGGACCGATGCGGTGAAGGGCAAGTGAAGTCAAGGTCGATGGATCGAGACGGTCACATGATATGATGTGGATCATATCATTTGGAGGAACAAAATGGGCTCAAGACAAAGGTATAACCATAGGGCCATTTTGTTTTGCACTCAAGACACCATAGAGGGTGTGAGTGGTTTAGGATCGATAGCCGAACTATTAAGAGGGAGAGTCATATCGGTTATTCAACATGGGTGCCACTAGGTGAATTCATAAAGTGCATTGCATGTAGGGTCTAGTGAGCTAACCTAACCTTTGGGAAATAATTGTGAAAGGCTAACACACAGGCACATGGTGGTGTAACTAGGTGGTGTTGACACATTTACAAAGGTGGCGATGGTCGCGCTGTGGTTTGTAGGGTAGAGATGGGTTTGGGTCCCTCTCTCTCTCTCCCGCCGAGCTTGCGAGGCGGGATTCGGCGCTTTCGAGAAAATTATATGCATATTTTCTATTGGGTCGGATGCAAAATGTTATTGAAAATATGTTGTCTTTGGTGATCAAGTTGGTATACTTGTTGGATAGCATGTTGGAGAAGTCGGCGTTCGCGACGGGCAAAAAAATGAGATTTTACGGCGTCGGATGCGTACGAGGGGGTAGCGCCGGGACGTCTGCCGAAAGCTCGCACGCGAGGTTGATCGTCGAACGCGTCTGGGGCTCAGTGTTTGGTGGGTTCGGACATGTGGCGTTGGAGCTCGGCTCAACGTCGTCGGATGCAGCCGGAGGACGAGCGACGGACGCGGAGTTTTTGGCTTTCAGCGTCCGACGTGTTCTTTGTTTCGCAATTGATCAGAGTTTGAGACAGAGAAGTTGGACCAGAATGGTGGAACTGTGAAGCTCGGAGACGTGCATCACGATGTCATGCTCCTTTTCTATTATGCTTGAAGCATCATCTACTCCCTCCATTGGAAAATGAAAGAAAATTATAGCTTTGAATTTGAACAAGTGCTTAGCCAGGTTAACGTAATTATGTTTTTTTTTTTGGGCCCGAATATCATGTAAATAAACAATATGTGATCTTGGCAAATAAACATATCACCAATGAAGTTAACTGTCCTATGTGCCAAACGGAGGCAGAAGACATCAAGCACACTCTGTTTTCTTTGTAACCGAGCAAAGGAGGTTTGGACCTCTTTGGGCGTGTGGGATCACATTAACAGAATGCTATGATGGACAGATCGGGGTCGATTATTGTTCAGGAAATTATTAGAGATGGAGGTGAGGTTAGGGAACTCAAGCTTGGGCGAGCGAGCTTCTCGACCGGATGTTGGTATATTTGGTGGCAGCGACGACTGACTTGTTCATGGGGAAGACATTCAAAACCCATCACGATCGGCTTTGTCAATAGCGGCGATCACAACGAACTACTCGGCTGCATCGAAGAAGGGAGGAGTGATCAATCAAGGTTGGAAGAAACCTTCAGAGGGGTGTCGATGATCAATGTGGATGCCGGCTTTGATGAAACAAAGGGATCGGGAGTTCGGTGCCGTCATTAGGGACTCCTCGGGTGGATTTATTGCTGCATCTCATAGTTTTATACCATATACAGTGGATGCGGCATCCGCGAAGCATATGCGATGAGGGGTGGTCTTCTATTGGCACGACAAATTGGTTGTAGTCGAGTTGAGATTCAATCGGATTGTATGGAGGTTGTCAATACAATCTTTGGATGGAGGCTTCTCTGCGCAGAGCTGCTGCAGCGATCTATGATGAATGCACCCAATATTGGAAGGAATTTACGGCAATCTCAATTAGTCATTGTAATAGAGTTTATAATTCAGTTGCCCATGAATTAGCTAGGCAAGCTTTGCTAGAAAAAAGCTCTTTATGTTTGGGTAGATGATCCTCCTTTATTTATCCTTCAGCTTCTTGTAAATGATGTATCCATCTTGGTGAATTAATAAAGATTACTGGAAGGTTAAAAAAAAACAACGTTCGATGCTAATCTATATTTCTATCTATACTTCTAATATAAATAAACCCCACTAAGCTATTTTTTTAACATACAAACTGTCCACATCAGCAGCCCACTAACACTTTTAGTTAAAGTTCACTAGCACTATACTTCTAATATAAATAAACCCCACTAAGCTATTTTTCTTGACATGCAAACTGTGCACATCAGTGACCCACTAACCCTTTTAGTTAAAGTTCACTAACACAAACAATTATGATATCCAACACATCATCACTCATATACTATTAGCTATCTACATTAGCGTGCCATGCTATCCACTAGTATTAATTTGCAATAGTTAATTATTTTCTAAGAATTGTATGGATAGTTTAATCTCATTCCAAACCGTTGTTCCCGCAGCGACACGCGGGGTATTCTCCTAGTATGCATTGTAAGTGAAGAGAGGGAAGAACTAGCAAGGTACTCCATTCGTTCCAAATTATAGATCACTCCAAGAATCTTGGAGAGTCAATTTTTTAAGTTTGATCAAAGTTATAGAGAAAACTATAATAATTTTTTTATATTGAATAGATGTACAATGAAAATATAAGTAAAAAAGATTCTAACTAAGATTACTTAATTGGTATCATAAATGTTATTATTTAATTATATAAATTTGGTAGTTTGACTCTTCAAGATTCTTTAATAAATAACTTACAATTTAGAATGGAGGGAGTATCTTTGTTCATCAATGTATAAATACAATACTGTATAATAATAAAACGAAATGGTTTAAATAACACGTGAATAGAATGGATTTTATCTCGCTAAATTGTATGGCATGGGTCCACTAATATGGGTCCCGTAAATATCCATCCCCATTCCCCAACTGTCTGTCCGCCACCTCCCTCCTCGCCTTCCTCTCGTCCGCTCGCCGCCGCCGCCGCCGCCGCTGCACCCGTCATTTCACAACGCGTGCGCGCGCTGTCTCTGCGACGACTGGGTTGGCTACCGCCGCCGCCGTCACGCCAGGTGCCTAGGCCTTCGCCGGCCAACAGCGCCTACCAGGTATTCCCGCACCCCTTCTCTTCAATGTCTGCTATGAAAAACGGAGTTCTGAATCTAAAAAAAAATTGAGTTCTCAAACCCTAACCTCAAACTATTTTTCTTTGATGCCTACCAATTTCTAATTCTCTGCCTCTTCACTAGATCCGCCCCTTTGTGATGGAGAGGGAGGCGGAGACGGAGATGGAGATGGAGGAGGCGGGGAGGAAGAGGGGCCACAAGATCGAAAGGGTCGGGGGAGCGACGAGGAAGAAGAGAGATCCTGTAGCGGAAGAGTGGGCAAAGAAGCAGATGGAGGAGGTGCGGAGGATGGCCAAGGAGGAAGATGAAAGGTTCATGGCGGAATTTGTGGCAAAATACCCCAACGAGAAAGACTGGTCCGACATGCTCGCCGTGGACGCTCGTCTGTATCGCGACGATTGGGAACTTGTCTGGGCAGACCCCTTCGGTTCCTTCGAGGACACCAGTCAGTAATCTCTTTTCGACAGCTCAGCTATTTGGTTTTATCATCACAAATATGAAAATCTAACTGATAGCTAGTCCTATTAAGGCCATTGAATTGATTGTTCGCAAAAGTCTGATATATGCTTACCTGCAGCACAAATCCCACCCATGCGCTTCACGGATCAGCCCGCGCCGAGTCACGCCAGAGTGCACGATACCCTGCAAATATTTTCAGTAAAGATCAAAGAAACAGACCAGGGCTTGCAGTGGCCACTTCAGGTGTTTGGTATAGTTGCTGCACGTGACCCAATTGATCACAATCGCAATGTTATCTTCAACCGCGAAAGGAACAACTGCCAAATCCTTACCAAAGAGGTTCGTGTTCCCCATTTTCTTGCCATCATCTGATTTATGTTCTTGCATGATGATACCTTAATGCTCAATTTATTACCCTCTGCATGGGTAAAATATTACATCTGAACATACATTTTTATTGCCTCTTATCTTATTAAGGCCATTGCCCATTGCTGCTCATTTTTACGTTTCTTGTTTGTTACCTATTCCCTTTGTACCAAATGATAATCCTATTTTATATAGTGAAAAGTCAAAATATAGAAAATTTGACAACAAATTATACACAAGTTCAGGACATAAAACTTGCATCAATCAATTTGTATTCAAAATGCCTAAAATGTGATATTGATTCTTTAGCAGATGACAATTTAAAAGAAATTAAGGGTTAAAATATGTTTTGGAGGCTACCCTTATTCATCTTTCACAGACCTGGACACTTTGGAGCTTCCAGTTTTGTTTGGCTGGCCCCACTGTATAGGACCAGATTTTGACAACTCAATTCAGATTGAAAGCCAATGCAGCTGTGATTGCACACATTAATTCATATATTGTTACAATCATTAAATCTTGTGATGCAAATTGCGTTATTGGAATAAATGCTTTCAGAAAAAAAAAACTATGATTGACATGCTATATCTGGAATTTAGCTTGATAAATAATGTAGAAGGGTTCTTGTTGCCTATTAGTTATGGATAACTTGCCAAAACAATGTATGGATAATTATAGTTCTTCAGTGAAGACATGAAGTACTTGATTTGTATTCCCTCTGTTGCAAATTGTTAGTTGTTCTGGCTTTTCTACATAATCTATAGTGCGTAGCAAAAGATAAGGGCAGAATGGCTTACAATTTGGAATGGAGGGAGTATTACTCCTTTTGCTGTTATATATGAATTTTTGAAAACCATTCTCATTATAAACAATCAGCACGGAAAATAACATGCCTTACAAGCATCTGAACATGCAACCATTTATCTGTATTGCTTAAAGTTCATTTGCCTTCCGTTTGTCAGTGTTAGAAGTTGAATTTGAGTATAAGCTTAATGCATTTGGCCAACTGAATATTAACCTTTGTAGTAGCAATTCTAAAATATTATGGCCCCAAACATAACTGGGACATAGAATGCCTGCTGCCTGATGACTTTCAGTGTACTCTGATTTTGTCCGTTAGAATTCAGTTCCGTTTATTGGTGTTCCTATTATGTGTGGACTTAGTACGCACTGGTTGATCTCTGAAGTCCATTTCCTATGCCTGAGACTAGTGTTCTTTTTCTTTAGGCTTGAAAGTTCAGCTATTTTCTTTTACTTTTGACTGAATAGGTTCAGGGCACTGCTGAGCAAATGTCTGAAATAAAATAAGACAATGTTAATGTTCTTTCACTAATGCACTAAACTGTATTTGTTGTTGACTTCTGTTATGCCACCTCACATATTTTATTCTACGCAATACATATTTTGTATGTAGTTTTGTAATATTTTATTTCCATTGTTCTTGTGAATGTTTAACCCCCCCCCCCCCCCCTCTCTCTCTGCTTCAGATTGCTTTATGTTTATGTACATTGGTTCAGTTTAAAAGATGTGGAAGATTTCAATGCTTTTGATATTTCAAAGTTATGATCACTAAAAATTAACTTTCACAAATTGTTGCTGCATAGACTTCTGATTCATTCTATTAGACTGAAGATGAACACGCTGTTTTCCTTCTCTGTTTAGATCCTTTTTTAGGCCTTTGGTTTCTTTAGTCTTCCTCTGCCCAGTGGCTCCCTCAGCCTCTGTGGTGGTTTTATTTCCTCTGTACAGTTTTTTCCTTTTTAATAATGTATAAAGTCTTATAGTGGGAGTTTCCCTTGCTGTATTTCGTGCTAAAAAAGTATATGACATGTCTATGGACAAACTCTCCTTTACATATGTTAGTTTTCTATCAACGCAGATGAATTGTATGGAACATGCACCAGATTTACTAGAAAATAAATAAGAAAATATTATTTACTTTATGAGAGAAAAGTTATTTACTTAATTTGGTTGTATTGAATGCAGGACCCATTCTTAAAACTGACAGGTCCAACCCGTGCAGTTGTGGTGTGTGATCCTGTGTACTTTGAGGTTGAACTGAAAGTTAAGGGTTTTGTTGAATCTGAGGATAAAGATTTAAGCCTCTTAACAGTGCCACTCACCGATTATTCTAGCATTAATTCTACATGCTTGATGAGCGAAGCCTATACTAGCAAGCTTAGCACACTGGAGTTGAAGTTCGCCTACGTTGTTAGTTCTGTGGAGGCCACTATCAGTGTGCATGTCACTGAGGGGTCATGGCCAGATGATTTCTTTGGTCGATATACTGCACAGACATCTACTTTAGAAGATATGCCAGTCTTGTTGCTTGAATTTGAGAAGATTCCGGTCGATGATGATGGCAGGATCAAGCTTTCACGATCTGTTGCTTCAGTTGAATTTGAGGGTGAGCTGAAAGTTTCTGTGGCAGCATTTCGGTATGATGAGGATTTGGGTAAGGTGATAATGGCAGGGAAAGATGACAAGGGATTCAGACCCAAGAAGGCAGGTAGAAGCTCTAGTACACTTGATGTTGGGTTTTGCAAAATGGAAGTCACTGTTGCATGGTCAATTATGACCTTATTTCCTTAACTAGTTTCTGATGACTATGCTTAAGTATATTTTACTAGTATTTGTAAATGTGTTATGCATCTTTTGACCTCGGCACTGTTTCTCGTGCTTCTGGAGTGAACAGTTAGAGTGTTTGCAGTTGTTCTATCTTAGCAAACTCAGATACCAATTTCTATTAACTAGTGATGCTTGGGAGATGTATGCAGTACTATTTGCATAAACATATGCTATTTTAATCTTTATATCATTACTATTTACTTGCATAAACATATGCATCATGATGAAGTCCCATATGCTATTTTAATCTTTATATCATTACTATTTACTTGTATCTTGGTTTCAATCTTTCATAAACATATGGTTTGTTGCAGTCATAGTTTGTGCTTTGGTGCGCATCTTGTCCCAACAATCCCTTTCTCGTACATGTATGGGCGTGCTTGATGAATCTAATGACAGTATTTTTTGTCAAATGTATTATGACATGTCTGTATAATTATGCACACGCAAAGTTGCCTTCTGATGGTTAGGACCCTGAGGTTTCTAAACCTCAATGTTTCTCTCTTTTTTACGAGCACTATCTGTTTAGTTAGCCTGTTTCAGCACCTTTAATTTGTGCTAATACACGTATATGTAGGCATAGCAGATACTTTAAGGTAGTGTGCTGTAGTAAATTGCAAGAACATGTTAAGGTTGACCCATTTTTGGTTGTATATCTCACGGGATCGGATCGATTGAAATGGATCTACTCTATCAAATGCATGAGCATCGTCGCAATAAACTGCAAATTTATTGAAAATAAAAGAGATAGATTACAGAGAAAACAGGGAAACGGTGAGCAAAAACCCCCTGGTTCTATTAGCTCTAGCCAAAATGTACAAGAGTGGCTCCATCTAATCCTTTTTGCCCCCTCTCCCTCAACAGGAGATTAATCAAGCAGGGGATAGATTATCAGATATTCATTTGAGTCCACGCCCACGACGCCTACTGAATCCAGGGGAAGCCTACTCAATCTCCTGGGTGGGTGGGCTCACTGAACCAGACATGTTTCCTTAGAATGGACTATTCGTGTCCACGGGCCAATGAGAACACGGCGTGGTGGCATCAACCCTTTGGGTTTTTGTCTTAACAACGCCATTGTGTTCCATCCAACTATTTACGTCTACCTACCTTCCTCTCAAAAAAAAAAAAAACTATTTACGTCTAAAAACCCAACTATCCACGTACAGTGAAAGGATACCAGTAATGAGTGAAGGCCAAGCAAAAGGACTTGGCAACGGATTTTGTTACTAAATGCCATACCAAATCACTTCATAATCGGGACGACAAGGTGTTATATTACCAAATCACATGATACCTATGTCTTCTGTCTTCTACAAAGGTTTTGAGGAGCCATTCAGAAAATTTTGAAAACATCAGCCGAACAGCCACAATAATTGTAGCTTCAGTGAAAGAACACATATTTTTCACACTTTTTACACTATACTGTTATTTATATCCTTCAACAGAGGGGGAAAAAAATCAATGAATGTATATCTACAAAAAGAATCACTAGCTAGAGAACGGGTGAAGAACATCCACCAAATAAATGTTAGTCTCTTAAGTTAAATGATGATTCGGTAGTTACTATACATCTTTTGCGAAAGCCCTATAAATGAAGTCTCTGAGTCATTGCAGTATTGCCTTGGGTCAACAGCTGATATGGAATTGGGATCATATTGCATGGCTTTGTAAGCGTGCTCAAGTTTTTTACTGATATCGTAGTCTTGTAGGATATCAATGATTCCAAAAAAACAGTATGACATTCTGGATTTCGCCAGTAAGATCACCCAGAAGCGAAGATTCACCATCAGGTTTCTTCAATACATTCTCCACCCTTGTGTGCATGCAAATCCCTAGTTGTAATGGTGATTTTCTAAAAAAAAAAATCACAATTAATTTGTTAGTTCTTAGAGGTCAATGTAAATGCAAATGTAGAATTTGTGCATGAATTAAGCAAGCTAAGCTGAAGAGATGAGCTTGCATGTACAAAATGTGGTGACAATTAAACGCTTCATTAATTACAAATCAAAAGCTTGCTGTTGTATTTGAGCTACTTCCAATCTTTTGATCATAATATTTTACAGAATATACTGAATATATTGTGTATGTTCTCATGTTTATGTACATAAAAAAGAATGTCGTACTCCCTCCGTTACAAATTATGGGTCATTTCTTTTACTTTTCTATGAGCATATGTCTACTTAAGACAAAAAAACAACATAGTGTTAGAGTACGTCATGAGTCTATTGGGCTTGGGCTGGTGTTATGCCCATTAGGGTTTATTAGAGATAATGGTCGCTTGCTTAAGAGTCAAGTGGTGGCAGACAGGTGTGGAAGAAGATTTGGAAAATTCCTGGACCACCAAAGATCAAGCAACTTGTTTGGAGAGTAGCACACAATAGCCTGGCTTTCAAACTCAATATCAGAAGCAAAGGCATCGATCTTGATACAAGGTGCCCGGTGTGTTTACGCTTTGATGAAGACGGGGCACATTGTTTTTTTAAGTGCAAGGAGATTCGTCGGTGCTGGCGTGAGCTTGGGCTGGAGTCGGAGAGAAAGAGTCTGGCTTCCCTCCTATCGGCTCAGACAGTGGTGGAGGAAATACTGAAGTTGCGAGAAGACATCAAAACCATTGTTTGTGTGCTGCTTTGGAAGTGGTGGTCGGTCCGGAATAAAGTCAATGTCGGAGAACTAATGCCCAGTTGTCAAGCTATTACGGACTCGGTGCTGAATATGGCTTGGGAGATCCTTGGGAAAGCGAAGTCTAGTAAAGAGGAGCTGGCTCTAAAGTCTGAGTTCGAGTGCTGGTCACCTCCGGAGGAGGGTGTGCTTAAGATTAACATAGATGGCAGTTTCTCAACAAGATCGAAGCATGGAGCATGGGGATTTGCTATACGTGATCATGAAGGCACTGTGGTTGTGGCTGGAGCGGGGTGCTTGGGTCCGGTCCAGGATGCCCTCATGTCTGAAACCATGGCCTGTAAGCAAGCACTGGAGACGGCAGTCCATTTGGCCGTGGCGAAGGCGATTCTTAAAACGGATTGTGCTCATTTGTTGGAAGCCATCTCTACTGATGAGTTTGACCTGTCCATGAGTGGAGGTTTATTCTATGAGATCAAGGCGTATCGTGAGGCGAATTTTGAGTTTGTCCAAGTGTGCAAAATCCCTAGGTTGTTTAATTCTTTAGCACATGAATTAGCTTCTCTTGGTATGAGTTGGGACCCGGGTCAATACCACTTTTGGGTTGACCCCCTCCCAGAGTTTGTAATGAATATTTGTACTCGCGATTTAGCTGAGTACCAGTCTTTTAATACAAGGGCGTAAAGCCGCTTGGAAGGATAAAAAAAAAGTAAACCTCTCTATATAAGGAGAGGAGATGTATCAATCTAATCAAGCAAGAATTAAGAAGGAAAACACTTCCCTCTTGCCCAGCCGTGGGCGAACGCCCCGCGACTGGATCTCTCTCGCTCTCGCAGCCCTAGCCGCCGCCACAACAGCCCTCATCCCGTGAACCGTACCCATGGGTACTGTAGCACCGCGGGTATCAGCCGCCACCACGCAACTCTCACCCTCAATCCTAGCAGCCACATAACACATATAGTATGCGAGGGAGTGTTTCATTCAATGTAGTGCATTTGAAGAAAAATGTACTACAGTTGTGCCTTTAATTGCTTCAGTTAAGATTAAACTTTGGTATCAAATTTTGTCCATTTTAAAAATGTGATTAATGTACGTAATGCATTCGGATCAACCTATTTTGTTCAGAGTCTTCAGCGGTAATATCAGGGGTTCGCACTCCAGATTTCTGCTTTCTGTAACCAAAACAGAGTTTTTTTAGCATAATAATTTCATATGCATATATTTACAGTACTATTGCAACTGCAATTATGTTAAAGCACTAAAGCAAGAATGTATAAAGGAACCTATCTTTGCATCTGTCCTTGAAGTGAATTCCAACCAAAAGACTATAGTCCATGATCCTCTCTTGCTCCAGTAATTCACAATCTTTGTCCACCTGCCTGGAAAGAGATACAAATAATGAGAACTAGGGATGCTTGGGTTTCATCAAAAATTAATTTGTCAGATTAGCACAGCAGCACACCCAAACATTCTTTTAGATCAGATTAATTTGGACATATGTTACTATTGCTACAATGTACTCAGTGGAGGAAGGGAAATATAACATCTGGTAGAATTAGGCAGATGAGATGTGTGCACCTGCAGAATTCTTGAAACCTAGATCGTTGCAGCTGGAAAATGAAATTGAGGTCAAGATCCTTCAACGTGGTATGCTCATTAATCTGATCAATTGGTTTATCAGTCATTCGACCATGTGAAGATCCTTTTAAATCGAAACGCCTATGGATTGCATTAGCTGGTGCAGAAAAGATTCCCCATTATAACAAAGCGAACCTGTGTTTCATGGTTACAAATTAAATGTGAGAGATTCCCATGCATCATTTTACTTTGAGTATCTGATCAGTTTCATTCTCATTGCATGAAGCTAACCTTTTTCTGAATAGCCGCTCCTGTAATTTTAATAGAGCGCAGACCAAAAAATCTAGTTATTTGAGTATTTTCAAAAGAACGAACGTGTTAAGCACCTGTTGACATAAAACAAGAAATTTGATCACATAACTTGTTAACCTGCTAAGGTGAGAACCGAAAGAGCTTACTTTTATTTCTGATTGCTTCATTGTTTTGATCATGTACTTGTCATCATTCGTTAGGTAAAAGAAACATCCACTTTTTCCGGGAGACGAAAGTTCCCTGAGTGCCTCATCCCCACAGATGGAGTTCATGTAATCCACAGGGTTGACACCGAAGAGCTTGCGCAGAGTCCTGGAACAGTGTACATATAAGAACAAAAATTAGCTTATTTAACATCGGAGACTTGAAGAAGTAGCAGCTATCTCATATCTCAAATCAACTACAAATAACACAGGAAAGAACAAGAACAGTAGAGGAGACCTGAAAAGTGAAAACCAGTGGGCAGTAGTCCTTCCACCGAAAATTGCATGATTGGTGAGGAGGAGTATGCTTTGATCCTTCAGGAGGAAATCTTGTCCACACCTTCTCTTTTGGATCAAATGCTGATGGTTTAAGATCCAGCGATGTAGGTGGTTTGTGCTTTCCGACAGTATGCCTGTGTTGCAAAGCTAAGAACATGAATGAATGAATTATTGTTGACAACTTCAATTCAATTTCAATCAGATTCAAAATGAAGGAGCAATGCATCATTTCAGAAAAATACAGCAATCAGATCAAATGGGAGGCAAAATTCAGCACAATGGATGGCATAGCATCTGCCATGGAAAGAAGCAGAGGGAGAACACAAACGCACACCTGATGCCAAGTTGCAGGTTGAGCACGAGCTCATAGCTCCTGTGCCCCTTGGATATCGTCTTCCCCCTGCTTCTTCCCCGGCCTCGTCGTCGGCGGCGGCATGGGCATGCATGTCGAGGACAGCAGGCTTGACCACCTGTCCGTTTGTGCCTCCTTGTCCGCCTGTCGCAGGGTCTAGTTAACCATAGTGGTAGGTATTTATCAGTCATATTTATAGGGTATACAACGTGGTCTAGCAAATTACATATCTATCATGTCTCTTAAATCATATTCATGTGAGACATTTCGTTCATCGACACTCCGGACGCCAACCGCTCCAGACCGTGTCCACGGGCCAACAAGAACACGGGTGGCGGCCTCAACACTTTGGGTTTCTGTCTGAACGACGCCATTGTGTTCCATCCAACTATTTAAGTCTCAAAAAAACTATTCACGTGAAATGATAAGCGAATGCCAAGCAAACGGACCTAGCAACGGATTTTGTTACTAACTGCCATACCAAATCACTTCATAATCGGGACGACAACGTGTTATATTACCAAATCACATGATACCTATGTCTCCTCTCTTCTACAATGTTTTTGAGGAGCCATTCAGAAAATTTTGACGGTGTTGTCGTTCTTAGTATTTATTCATACAGTGAAATTTTGAGGAGCTGTAGAAAACATCAGCTGAACAGCCACAATAATTGTAGCTTCAGTGAAAGAAGACATATTTTTCACACTTTTTACACTATACTGTTGTTTATAACCTTCAACAGAGGGAGAAAAAAACAATGAATGTATATCTACAAAAAGAATCACTAGCTAGAGAACGGGTGAAGAACATCCACCAAATAATTGGTAGTCTCTTAAGTTAAATGACGATTCAGTAGTTACTATACATCTTCTGCGAAAGCCCTATAAATGAAGTCTCTGAATCGCTTGCAGTATTGCCTTGGGTCAACAGCTGATATGGAATTGGGATCATATTGCATGGCTTTGTAAGCGTGCTCAAGTTTTTTACTGATATCGTAGTCTTGTAGGATATCAATGATTCCAAAAAACAGTATGACATCCTGGATTTCACCAGTAAGATCACCCAGGAGCGAAGATTCACCATCAGGTTTCTTCAGTACATTCTCCACCCTTGAGTGCATGCAAATCCCTAGTTTTAATGGTAATTTTCTACAAAAAAATCATAATTAATTTGTTAGTTCTTAGAAGTCAATGTAAATGCAAATGCAGAAGTTGTTGCCCTGAATAATTAAGCAAGCTAAGCTGAAGAGACGAGCTTTCATATACAAATGTGGTGACAATATAATGTGCTTGCATATACAAATGTGGTGACAATTAAACGCTTCATTAATTACATATCGAAAGCTTGGTGTAGTATTTTAGCTACTTTTAATCTTTTGATCAGATGATATTCTGGATATGTCTACTTAGACAAAAACAACCTATAATTTGAGACCGAGGGAGTGTTTTATTGAATGTAATGCATTTGAAGAAAAATGTAGAACAGTTGTGCCTTTATTTCTTCAGATAAGATTAAACTTGGTATCAAATGTTGTCCACTGCAAAAAATGTGATTAATGTAATGCATTTGGATCTACCTATTTTGTTCAGAATCTTCAGCGGTAATATCAGAGGTTCCAATCTCTGGATTGCTGCTGTCTGTAACCAAAGCAGAGTTTTTTCAGCATAATAATTCCATATGTATATTTACAGTATTACTGCAACTGCAATTATGTTAAGCACTAAAGCAAGCATGTATAAAGGAACCTATCTTTGCATCTGTCCTTGAAGTGAATTCCAACCAAAAGACTATAGTCCATGATCCTCTCCTGCTCCAGTAATTCACAATCTTTGTCCACCTGCCTGGAAAGAGATACAAATTATGATGATTGAGTTTCATCAAAAATTAGTTTGTCAGATTAGCACTAGCAGCTCACCCAAACATTCTTTTAGATCAGATTAATTTGGACATATATGTTACTATAGCTACAATGTACTCAGTGGTGGAAGGGAAATATAACATCTGGTAGAATTAGGCAGATGAGATGTGTGCACCTGCAGAATTCTTGAAACCTAGATCGTTGCAGCCGGAAAATAAAATTGAGGTCAAGATCCTTCAACGTGGTATGCTCATTAATCTGATCAATTGGTTTATCTGTGATTCGACCATGTGAAGATCCTTTCAAATCGAAGCGCCTATGGATTGCATAGCTGGTGCAGAAAAGATTCCCCATTATAACAAAGCGAACCTGTGTTTCATGGTTACAAATTAAACGATGAGAGATTCGCATGCATCAATTTACTTTGAGTATCTGATCAGTTTCATTCTCATTGCATGCATCTAACCTTTTTCTGAATAGTCGCTCCTGTAGTTTTAATAGAGTGCAGACCAAAAAATCTAGTTATTAGAGTATTTTCAAAAGCACGAACATGTTTATAATAGGATGGAAGCATCCTAAGAAGCACCTGTTCACATAAAAGAAGAAATTTGATCACATAACTTGTTAACCTGCTAAGGTGAGAACCAAAGAGAACCGAGAGAGCTTACTTTTATTTCTGACTGCTTCATTGTTTTGATCATGTACTTGTCATCGTTGGTTAGGTAAAAGAAACATCCACTTTTTCCGGGAGACGAAAGCTCCCTGAGTGCCTCATCCCCACAGATGGAGTTCATGTAATCCCCAGGGTTGACACCGAAGAGCTTGCGCAAAGTCCTGGAACAGTGTACATATAAGAACAAAAATTAGCTTAATTAACATCGGAGACTTGAAGAAGTAGCAGCTATCTCATATCTCAAATCAACTATAATAACACAGGAAAGAACAAGAACACGGTAGAGGAGACCTGAAAACCAGTGGGCAGTAGTCCTTCCACCGAAAATCGCATGATTGGTGAGGAGGAGTGTGCTTTGATCCTTCAGGAGGAAATCTTGTCCACACCTTCTCTTTTGGATCAAATGCTGATGATTTAATATCCAGCGATGTAGGTACTTTGTGCTTTCCAACGGCATGCCTGGGTTCCAGAGCTAAGGACATGAATGAATTACGATTGACAACTTTAATCTAATTCCAATCAGATTCAAAATGAAGGAGCAATGCATCAGCATCAGTCAGAAAAAAAAATTAGTAGCAATCAGATCAAATGGCTGGGTGGCAAATTAGAGCACAATGGATGGCTTAGCATTTGCCATGTAAAGAAGCAGTGGAGGGAGAACACACACCTGATGCCAAGTTGCAGGTTGAGCACGAGCTCATAGTTCCTGTGCCCCTTGGATATCGGCTCCCCGTGCTTCTTCCCCGGCCTCGGTGGTGGCGGCGGCATGCATGTCGAGGACAGCAGGCTTGACCACCTGTCCGTCTGCGCCTCCTTGCCGGCGGCCTCACCCTCAGCCAGCGCCAGACTGTCCATGTCCAAGGACGCGCTGCTCCCCCTGCTCACGCTGGACCTCCTCCCATGGCCGGCGTCGGCGTCGGCAGCGGGAGCGGCTCTCACCTTGCTCACCTTGGGCGGCCGTTCCACTGGCTTCTTCTGCACGGCGTCCACCCCGGGCCACGTGACAATCTTGTTCGACGGCATCAGCGACGCCGTCTTGCCCTCGCACACGTCCAGCTCCTGGAGCAGCGTGGTGATGGGCTCGCATGGCTCCCGGGGCATGGGCACGGCGGGGCCACCGTCCGGCGGGAAGTAAAGGCCGTCGGCGCGCACCGCGCCCGCCGCTGCCCCCTCCTCCTGCTCCCACCGCCAGGCGCCGATGTACATGCCGCCGTCGTCCAAGCGGAACGTGCCCTGGCCCCTGGGCCTGCCGCCGTCCCACGCGCCGTCGTAGCGGTCGCCGTCGGCCCAGATGACGGTGCCGCTGCCGTGCATGTCGCCGGCCCTCCACGCGCCGATGTACTCGTGTCCGTGGCGCCAGATATAGCGCCCGTGCCCGTCCTGCAGCCCCTCGCGCCAATGGCCGTCGTACACGTCGCCGTTGGCGTACGCCTGCGTGCCGCGGCCGTGCCGGAGGCTCCCCGCCCAGAGCCCCGCGAAGGCGTCCCCGAGCTCGCCGATGAAGGTGCCCTGGCCGTGCATGTACCCGCCGTGGAAGTCGCCCTCGTACGTGGCGCCGGACGCCCAGGAGAGCTTGCCTTGCCCGGAGGCGCGGCCGCGGCGCCAGGAGCCCTCGTAGATGCTACCGTCGGTCCAGAGGAACTTGCCCGCGCCGTGCGGGAGGTCCCCGCGCAGGTCACCCTCGTAGAAGTCCCCGCTGGCAAGCGGCTGCTCGGCGTGGGTGGGCTCGCCAAGCCCGTCGTCATTGTCGTCGTCGTCGTCGTTGCCGTCGCCCTCGGTGACGCTGTCGTCGTCGTCGTCGCCGTCATCGCCGTCGCCGACGTCGTCACCGTCACTGCGGAACTCGTAGATGGTTTTGGACGTCGACGCGGACGGGGAGAAGCTGGGCGCGACGGCGTCGGCGGTGTCGACGACGGGGCCGCCGCCCGACGACGCGGAGCCGGGCACGACGGCGCTGACGCGGCGGATGTGATGGAGCTTGCGGATACCCGCGTCCCACAGCCGGCTGCTCGGCACGGGGAGCTGCTTCTTCATCTTCCTCGCCGCCGACGTCGCCATTGTTGTTGAGGGACGTGCCGAGGCTGAGAGGATGGATCGATGGTCAGTGACACGACGGGGCCGGAGCGAGCCTGTGCCTGTGGATGTGCATGGTGGTGGCGCAGGATCAGGAGCAGGAGGAGCAGGGCCATGGGGTTTTTGGTGCTTCAAGGACAGACCGGGAGGAGTTGTCGGGGTGGCGAGCCTGCCTGCCTGAGGACACCATTTCCTACGTTTTCTAATTTTATCTAAAAATAATATTGTTTTCTAGCCAATGTGATGTCCATATATATATACCATAATCAAATTACAAGAGTTTGGATTACAATTTAAACATCGCACAAGGCTTCGTTGCGTAGTACTCCCTCCATCCCAAAATAATTTCGCTATGGATTGCATGCTGGCACTTGTTTGGGAGTATATCGGAAATGCAATCCAACAATCACATCATAAATAATCAGAACAAGGTGTCACCAATTCACACATGAAACTTATGCCTTTTCTTTTACAAACTCTTTGAGGAGTCATTTAGAAAATGTTGATGGCCCCACTACATAATATAACAAGGCCCCCTTTGGAACTCATGAATTATACAGGAATTGTACATGAATCGGTTAATTTTTACCAGAAATAGAAAATTTTTCCGACGGCCTATAAGTACATGACCTGGTTTGACAGTTTCAGCCTTCCATTACAGAGTCAGTGGTATCTACATTACAGAGTTTGGACAATTTCAGCCTTCCATTATAGAGTCAGGTATCTAAATTACAGAGTTTGTACAGTTTCAGCCTTCCATTACATTACAAAGTCAGTGGTATCTTTAGCTTTCGCCTTTTGCATACTTCACAAGAGTGGCTCCCAGGTTTAGGGTTGGGGGCAGAAAATAGTAATCCACAGATGGAAAAAATTCTCACCATTTTTAGAATGAAATAAATTCCATGGAGTATGCCATAATTACATCTAAGAAGGCCGCATTACCTATTGTTGCCTAGGATAAATACATGGCTTGGCTTACCAAACCCCTTCAGACAACTGATATGCAGGTTCAGGTTTCTCATTAGGGATTGTAGCTCCACATCGTTTTCTGTACTTAAAATTAACAATTTAACTACGGATGCAGCTTGATGAAGATGTATTAAAAGATGTGAGCCTGTGACATACTTTCACTCTACTGTAGGCGTGAGAGTATTCCAAAAGTGAGAGTTACTGAAAATATTCTGATGCAAGGATGTTTAGGACTTTGGCAGCCAGAATGAACCACTGAACAAGCATGTTTCCTAAAACATATTCAACTAGAGTCCAGGGCATAAGTCTGAGTGCAGGAATTACTGTTCAAGGGGAGAAAAACGGTGCACAGATTTGATGAAATATTATAGCCTATAGGATCCTATGAGTGATCCAGAACTATGCTGGAAAAGAACAGTAAAAAAATCCTTGAAAGCACACTGATGATGGTAAATGTAATGTAATTACTAAGATGCAAAGGCCACACAATTCATGAACAGCATGTGATATTTGAGGTATAAGGTCTCCATTGCTCTAATTTCAGCATCATCAAACATCATAAATACAAACAGGGGACTGGAAACCACCTGGGTTTTCAGTGCTAATATAATATGTGGAAATTTCAGCAAAAGAATTGGGATCCCCTGGTTATTGAACAAATGATTAAAGGAGAATTACATAACGATAGCATCACAATTCTATAAGATAGTATCCTAATGTTTCTGAAATGTCACAGCATCATCAGAAAGAGATAAAGCTTGCAAAATGTTTTGAGCCAATAGGATCAACATGAACCTGATTTTTCATTATCCTAGTAGCCATATCCTTATGCAGCTATGGTAAATAACAATGCATCCTAGATCCTAAACTAAGTAAACAGAGCATCTATATGCCTGAGGACCGAAAATCAGACCTTCTTCACTGCTGGATTGGCCATAGAATCCAAGGCAAGAAAGTCCACACAGCAGCATTCCTCTGCATCTCCTCTGAATCCAATGCAATTCAATCCATCCATGGCGCCTTCCGTCACACCACATCAGCCCACATCCTTCCTCTGCATCTCCTCCTCCTCCTGCTCCCTCCTGAGCTCCTTCTTCTTCCTCATCTTCACCCTCGGCTGCACCGTCCGGCACCGCAGATGCTCCGTCTGAAACGCAACCATAGCCCGGAGCACACCAAGCAACGTCTCCTCCACCACAGCGCCGTGCCCCTCGTCCGGCTCCAGCACCCGCAGCGCCCTTGCCACGGCCTCCATCGTGCTGACGCACCCCTTGCGCGGCTCCTTCTTCACCACGAGGTCGTTCTCGAACATGCTGTCCCCGTCGGCGGCGCCGTCGACGGGGAGCGCCACGGGGACGGCCCCCAGCGAGGAGAGGACGGGTAAGCTGGCCGCGTGCATCTCCCGCGCCTGCCGCCACGTGCCGTCGAGGAGGAGGAGGGTGGTCGGGGCCGCGGGGCCGGGCGTGGAGCGGCGGCGGCGGCGGCACCAGGCGGCGAGGTCGGTGGCGGCGGGGGAGGGGTAGAGGAGGAGGACGGGGGTGGGGGAGGGGGATGGTGGAGGAGGAGGCGGCGGCCCGGGACGAGGCGGAGGTTGAGAGGGAGCGGGAGAGGAGGGGCAGGGTTGAGAGCGGGTTCCGCCGGAGCGCGTGCGGGTGGTGGAGGATGACGATGGTTGTGGAGGTCGGGAGCGGGGAGGGTGGGAGGTACGGGCAGAGGCACACGCGGGTCGGGCGGCCGCAGCCGGCGTGGCAGATGGAGCGGCCGGGAGAGGAAGTGGAGGAGGCGGCGGCGGCGCCATCGCCGTCGTCGGAGGGGACGGGATCGAAGTCGTCCATCGGGCCCACTGGTCAGTTGCTGGATGGATGGGTCGCTTTGCTCGCTGATAGTACTTCGTAGTACGGTGTAGCCCATGGTCTGGCCCGTTAGGCCTACCTAAGCTTTAGCAAGTTTAGTAGGCCTGGGCTGAATGTTTGGAAGGCCCGTTCTAAAATCGGAATAATAGATACTCCAATATATCTTGCTCATGGCCATTAATTTTTGTGAATGAATAAATAAAAATACAGTAATTTGTCGACATCAGTAATGACGACAATAGCGTGAATAGCATCTGATTTTTTTTAAAAAAAAAGAAGCACTCACAATGAGGGTGTGTTTGGTTGGCCCGCTCTGCGTCTCTACCTCTCTACTCATCCTACATAGATGGAGCTGTATAAAACTGAGTGAGTAGCACATTTGGTTGGAGGTTTGGTCGTCTGTCTTCATGAGTAGATGGCATTGCATGTGTGATACAAGTTGGTATGATACATTCAATTTGAGATTCACTCGTCAATTAGGCCTGGTGAATGCAGAGATAGAGTGCAGGGTCTAAAAAAAACCTCGACCTGCGGGGGGAGACACCCCCGGGCATTGTGCATAGAAGAAGACCTTCTCACGCAGGTCGAGAAAATCCCCGAACCTCCGCCTCCACCCATACACAGCGGCACCGCAGCACCCGTGAGACTGGACTGGCCTTAGACCCGTGCTTTGGCGTGGGACAGCGAGGGGTTTTTTTCAACGCGCAGATAAACTGCGCCTCCTCCGGCCAACAAATCCGCCTCCGTGGGGGTTCGAACTCTGGCCGGCAGGGTGCAAAGCGCTCAGCTAGACCAACCGGACTAGCGAACGCTTGTAGAGTGCAAGGTCTACGCATCAATCTTACAAGTAATTAAGACAGATAGCATCTACTCATACAGGCAACCAAATAAAATCTTGGTTTTTTTGCCCCCGCTCATGCAACTTCACAAAACACCTTATTTAGCCTATGTTCTTTTTATGTTGTATACAATGTAACCTTCATCTAGCAACCAAACACACTACATGCATGCACCCATCTAAGCACTTGAAAGACAGAGTTTGAAACTTAACCAATCCGTCATGATATTTGATCATAGAACATAACATACACAAGTACACATTAGTGTGTTGCTCTAAGATATGAAAAATCTAGGTAGATTGAAGGGCATGTACAAAACAAAGCAACAAACGTTTCAGGCCAAGTGAAGCTTTTGGGTTGTAAGTTTGTATTATGTATGTGAAACGTTAATTGCCAATAGGAGGTGAAAAGTATGTAATGCAACAACTATATATGTTTTACTACTTTAGCAATTAAAAAAAAGAATGTTTGTATAAGGTCCTCTTTGGAACGAGTAAAATAGTTACTAACCACTAAAAAAAGCTCTAACTAGCTGATCAAACAGCCTAGCTTATAGCTCGTTATAAAAAGCTAAACTGGCTTCCTCCAACCATTGCATCTTATAAAAAGTTTAACTAGTTCAAACAAGGCCTAACTTGCACTGACAGATCGAGTTGGTTAGCTGCCTTGTGATCTAGCTTGCCAACCAATCTAATTAAGTTGGTTAGATTCCTTGTGGTCAATCTTATCCACCAGGGTTTAAGTTTTCAGCTCAACTTAGGTGGCAAGATTCAAGACAACACGGTACTATAATGACTTAATCACGCTAACCACGCTTTTGTTTGAACATGGCGATTTTCTTCGTTTGTGTTCTTCCTTGATATATACGACAGTACATCATACAATCCAAGAGCCAGAGCTAAGCTAGCTATCATAGACATTGTCAAAACCATAAAAAAAAAAAAATCTAGTTGACTCGCTCCTTAGCTAGCGTGATTGGATCTTACTAAGTTCTCCTATAGTAGGTAATGGTAAATGCAAGCCAACTTCGTACCTCGCACATAACAATTAACAACAATGGTGCTTACGTAAGTGCTTAGGTATGATTATGAACGAGCCTACGTCACCACTCACCAAATGTTTGTTTTTTGAATGGCATGTAGGTATCAAACTTCTATATGAAGTGATGGTATTCATATACACAAAAATACTAGCCAAGCCTATATATCTCATCTGTATATATAGCAAAAACAGGAATAACAAACACCTACCATCAAGCAAGCTAAGTCATCCTTCATCACCAAGGAAGAACAGCTAGCTACTGAAGTACTAATGGCGGCTCCCCTTGCAAAAGATGAAGACGATCACAAGAAACATGGAGAGGGTCTTAGTAGCCACTTCCTCGTGGTGGCCTACAGCATGCAAGGCCACGTCAACCCTGCACGCACGCTCGCGCATCGCCTTGCCCAGATCACCGGCTGCACGGCCACCCTCTCGGTCCCGCTCTCCGGCCACCGCCGCATGTTCCCCCTCCTCCTGCGACGATGCCATCGTCAGCGACGGGCTCATCTCCTACCTCCCGTTCTCCGACGGCATAGACGACGGGACCTGGCCCATCGACTCGGAAGACAGGGCGCGGCGCCATGAAGCCAACTTCAGAACCCTCTCCGCTGTCATCAGCCGCCTCGCAGCCAGCGGCCGGCCGCCGGTGACCAGTGTGGTGTGCACCCTCAGCATGCCGGTGGTCGGCGAGGTCGCCCGCGCGCACGGCCTCCCGCTCGCCATCTATTGGATCCAGCCGGCGACCGTTCTCGCCGCGTACTACCACTACTTCCACGGCCACGACGAGCTCCACCAACTCCTCCTCGCCGCCGGCGGCGGCGGCAACCTGAGGTCCGATGACGAGGCCGTCACTCTCCCGGGCCTGCACCGCCCTCTTAGGGCCCGCGACTTGCCGAGCTTTTTCGTCGAGGAGAAGACGTCGACGCAGGACGGCCTGTCCAAGTTGATTCTCCAATCGATGCGCGAGCTGTTCCAGCAGATGGACAAGGAGAAGCCGGCGGTTCTGGTGAACACGTTCGCCGCGCTGGAAGACGACGCGCTGAGAGCACTCCAGCCATACCTCAATGTCGACGTGTTCGCCGCCGGGCCGGCGGTTCCGTTGAAGAACGACGGACGCGAATTGGCGCAGATCCATCTCTTCCAGCACGACGAGACGGCGGCGTACATGGAGTGGCTGGACGCGCAGCCGGAGAAGTCCGTCGTCTACCTCTCGTTCGGGAGCCTGCTGGGGTACACGAGACGGCAAGCCGAGGAGGTCCTCCACGGGCTTCACGCCACCGGGCGGCCATTCCTGTGGGTGGTACGCAGGGAGGGCCGCGCCGAGGAGGTGGATGACCTCTTCCTGACGGCTCCGGCGGCGGCGGAGAAGGAGGGGGTAGTGGTGGAGTGGTGCGACCAGCAGCGGGTGCTGGCGCACGCGTGCGGTGGGGTGCTTCGTGACGCACTGCGGGTGGAACTCAACGCTGGAGGCCGTGGCGTGCGGCGTGCCCATGGTGGCCGTGCCGAACTGGTCGGACCAGCCGGTGAACGCGTGGCTGGTGGAGGAGGAGTGGGAGGTGGGCGTCAGGGCGGAGCGGGACGGGGAAGGCGTGCTGGCGCGAGACGAGCTCGCGAGGTGCGTGGAGATGGTGATGGGCGCCGGTGACAGGGTGGTGCAGGTCAGGGCGAATGCCAGTGGGATGAAAGAGAGGGCGAGACAGGCCGTTGCTGCCGATGGGCCGTTGGAAACGAGTCTTCGGAGATTTGTGAAGAGCATGCAAGATCTAGGCCGATCAAGAAAATGTAAATAACATTTTAGCTAGGGTCTCCAGCTTGGCCGTCCTGGTGCAACAAAGATTAATTATTGCTCTAAACTTCATCTCGGTCATATGGATATATGACCTGATGCACTTTTTGCGTTTCATTAAGCAGTTAACCACGACCGAGATATTTGGTGTAAGTTTTTTTTTAAACTTCTTTTTGGTGTAAGTTTTGCTCAAAGATATATATATGGCTCCTATGCTTTATCTACACACAACATTTGAATTTGCATTTTGAATATGTAACACTCAAAATGAAAAAGTGGTAACTCAGCAGGATTTGGAACACCATGTCGAGACATAGATCACTTGTCATTGACTTCTAAGTCTTCCTGCCGGATTTGTTATATAGTAATCTGACCATAAACTGCTATATGATTTTGAAGATGCATATATAGTTGCATATATACCTCAATAAAAAAGATAAAAACGTAATCTTCAACTTTATCGGATAAAACAATGACATGCTATCGAGCTCCACTGCTGACAACACAGGCCATTGCGTCAAACACTTGCCGTATTTGGAAAACAGACAGATATATAGAGTGGTTCCAATGATTTAATGTATGTGATCATGGAGGTTTGTGGGATCGGAAGAGAAGAGCCCACACGGTGAGGCGACCCATTGATGTAAGTACAGAGAAACATGTGCAATTGTGCATTGAGGAAACAATACCCTAACGTCCACATATATTCCATGAGTCAATGTCATGGTGAGTAGTGGTCTTGTAGTATGCCTGCAAAAGAGTCCATGTGTCATTGTCATTTATATGAAAAGTGAAGGCACCATTTGGAATTTGCGTTATAGCAAGGAGAGATTGGTCCAAAGCTTCGTCATATGTACACGCTAGGAGTTTTTAGAGCTCTTTCTTCTTGTCGATGAGTGATTTTTTTAGAAAGGTGGCAAGAACACTTGCTGATTTTTATTAGACAAGAACATAAAAAGAGATTTACAAATAGTATAAACAGAAACTCAACACTACTTGTGCTACCTGATCTACTACGGCTACTATACTTGGAGGAAAAGAATTGAGCTACCACAAGGAAAAAAAGAAGAAAGAAAAAGAAAACAGAGACAACAACTGAGGACTACGACTACCCATCTCTCCATGATCAAGCCTAGGTTGCTAGTCTTGCATAGTCTAGTGAAAAGTTGCCCCATTGAATCATAAAATGCCATCCTTGCACAATTGCGCCACTTGAGTTGTCTATGAGTTGTCTATGAGTAATATAATTCGTCTTTTGTGGTGACAAGATGTTAGCCACTAAAGAATGGGTATAGCGCCATTGAAGGCACCCAAAATCATAGTCTTAGAAAGGAATCGAATCCAAAAAAAATGCAGAACCAAATGAAGAGGCAAAACTGAACCCCAAACACTTTAGCATCCCTTTCTACTACGAATCAAAGCCACCACTAGAGAACACACCGACCTCATTTGGGCGGTCTCCTTTGGTACCATTGTCAATGAATCACACCTATCCCCTTGATCAAGCACTCTACTACATATTTGTGTGTTGGTCAAACACGTTTGGAGTTTGATACACCAACACCGTACCAAACATTTGTACACTGTCAATCCAGGTGATACTAAAAAAAAAAAACCTGTCAATCCAGGTACGTCGAAAATACGGGTGGCAAGCCCCGTTGCTCACGGTGGAAAGGTGAGTTCTTACGTCAGCGCTGACGTGTCTTGTCAACCAAGACGGCTGCGTTGACCCGTTCCTGCCAGCTGCCGTGCTGGCATCGTCAACCAAGACGGGGGCTCCAGACTGCGTGTGGCCTTCGCTATGGCCGAATCTGAACCGTCCACCTCTCAATGGACGGACCTGATGCAGCAAACGGCAGCCGCCCATCTCCTCTCTCGGTTAATAAAAAAAAAGAAAGGAAAAATGGCGACTGGCGACGCGCTCTTCCTCTTTCCCCAAAGAACCATCTCGACTTGCTCGCCGGCGTCGAGGGTTGGAGGATCATCCGTCCGTCCGGGGAAGGAGCAGGAGCAGGAGGGGAGCGAAGATGATCGAGGTGGTGCTGAACGACCGTCTGGGGAAGAAGGTGCGGGTGAAGTGCAACGAGGACGACACCATCGGGGACCTCAAGAAGCTGGTGGCGGCGCAGACGGGGACGCGCCCGGAGAAGATCCGCATCCAGAAGTGGTACAACATCTACAAGGACCACATCACCCTCAGGGACTACGAGGTCCACGACGGCATGGGCCTCGAGCTCTACTACAACTAGCCGCCCACCGCCGCTCCCGCCCCTGGTGTCAGGTACGGTAACTAGCAGCGACTTGGTTTGCTCTCGAATTCATCAAATTCCGCTCCGCCCCCTTCGATTCGGTTCGGTTCCTGCGCGCCTACTCGCTGGGAGTAGCTTAGCTGGCCGAGAAAGATTTTGATTCGGGGTTCCGCGTAGGCTGATTTCAGTTTGGATGTGTGGAATTCGTCAATTCGACTCATTATCTGACTTTCGACTGATTAGGTGAGAGAGATTCGATTCGAGGACTGATGTATTAATTCGTAGTACTAAAAAGCTGCCGTTTCGTGGCTGACTGCGATCTCTTTGGTGAATCAGTGAACCCTGTTTGATTTTTGGTGGTACCTTTATACATGCAAGTCATCAGCTAAGGACACATGTCTTCTTTGTGGTTTACTAATATATGTTTGGCGATTCAGGTTGCTTGTTTTTGTTTAGACAAATTGGGGGCATATTCACATAACCAATCTAAGTCTTGTTTCGAGCCCACAAATTATTATTCATCTATATATGCACCTATGTGAAGCCGAGGTTCAATCAACTGACTTTCAGCTGAGAATTATGTCCATTTGTCCAATGCTTGGCTGTCATTGAAAAATATCTCAGACGCGAAGTTATTCTACTGGTAGCTTCAGGATATTTTCAGATTGTTTTATGAGTTTAGCACTGTCTCAATGATTTTTTTTTTTGAGTAACAAAATGCCCATTTTGGTACACAATAGTTGTTTCTTGATATTCTCAAAAGTCAAAACTGTTAACCACCATGTGATGCTTGCTACTTTTTTCAACCATTAAACTATGATACTGTGTATTTATGGGGAGAATGCCGTTATAATCCAGTTCACTACTAGTAGTTATATTGGTTATAGTGGTCGCATAATGGATAATGCTTTAGGTATTGCCGATATGACCCAGTTTGGAATTCGACTACTTATTCATCTGACTGCCAACTGATTAGGAGGGAGAGATTCGTTTCGAGGACTGATGTATTAACGTGTACTACTAATAGCTGACGTTTCATGGCTTAATGGGATCTCTTTGGTGAATCAGTGTACCCTGGTTGATTTTTGTGGTACCTGTATACATGCAGAGTCTTCAACTAAGGACATGTCTGCTTTTATTTTGGTGAATAGGTGTTTGGTGATTTAGAACAGGTTACTTGTTTAGAGAAATTGGGGGTGTGAGGGGTTCATAGCATTCAGTGGCATATTCACATAACCAATTTGAGTCTTGTTTCGAGCCCACAAATTAATCATCTATATGCACCTATGTGAAGCCAAGATTCAATCAACTGACTTTGAGCTGAGAATGATGTCCAATGCTTGGCTGTCACTGAAAAATATCTCAGATGTGAAGTTATTTTACTGGTAGCTTCAGGATCTTTTCAGATTGTTGAGTTTAGCACTGTATCACTGAAATTTTCTTAAGTAACACAATGCCCATTTTGTTAGACAATAGTTGTTTCTTGATATTACCAAAACTGTTAACCATCATGTGATGCTTGCTACTTTTTTAAACCAGTAAACTATGATACTGTGTATTTATGGAGACAATGGCGATATGATCCAATTCAGTACTAGTTGTAATATATTGGTTATTGTGGTCGCATAACGGATAATGTTTTAGGTATTGCTGAGGGTATGATCGTTTAGCGTGTTGAAGCTCTTTACTTTACAGTTTTGTGTATAATCTCTGTTAAATTCTTTTCAGAATGTTCTGCTTGGAATATCCAAGAAACTTTTTGTAGGTTGTGAAATAGAGTTTGCTTTGAAAGGTTTGAGTGAATCTTTGTTGTGGTTTCTTGGCTACGTGGAATCTTATCGAGTTCAAGTGTTTTGCATCATAATTTGGTTTTGTTGCCTAAATTTGTGAAGCACGCAGAATAGGTAACCAAACATATGATGTGGTGATAAAATAGACCAATTATGAATAGACCAATTATGTTATGATTGATACAGAGCATCATATAATCATGTTTAGTAAGAGACCAGAGACAAATCCTTTCAGCCTACCTAGAAAACTTGGCTGTTAAATCATGGCTCATTGAATGTTGTTAGATGCATAGGATGAATGTAGTTCTGAAAACTATTATCAAGAAGTACTTCCTAAGATGGCTCATTTGTACATGCACAGGATGCCTCGTTGTGTACATGATTCTATTCTAGTTCTAGCGTTAGAATCTAGATGTCTTCTAGTAAATGATTTTTAGTTGTGGTTTGGACGTTTGGTTATCATTGGCTACATCATTAATTATCACGTATTGAGCTGTAGTTCTGTTTTGGCAAAATTTGTGAGTTCAAATGAAATGGAAGGAGGTTGAATTATTTGATAGAGTGATGTATGAGCATCGCATGATTTTGTCCTCCATCTTTTTTCTTCCATTTCTGGTGACAGTGATAGAAGTTGAAACAATGTAGTGGCTAATAGCTTATTCGTGTTTGAACCTGGTGGTGAAGGGGTCCTACTGTCCTTGCCTTTGTAGCGAAAGAAATGTGGCTATAATTGCTTGATTGCAAGTATCTGTTTGCCTGATTACTGACACATTTTATTGTAGTTATTTTTCACTGCACAATGCAGCATATTGTGCACTTTAGTTTGGAAAATTATTTACAACTTGTAGCAATGAATCATAGCGCTGGAGATTGGAAAGCTACTTATAAGTTTTAATACCTGTTGATGTTTCCTTTCCAAATAGTTGCTATGTGTGCAGTATCAAAGACTTGAACATTTTAGATTCCTGACAAGTTTGTTTCTGCTTGAATTTGAGAAGACTGCAATGAAGTTGTAGATTTCTCTGATATTAACATGCAACTGTGTACTTGTGCACCTTTACCTAGAACAATTCACTTTCCTTCCTTATCCACTAATCATTGTTTGATTCCCATGCAGGTTGATCTGAATTCAGAAGTCATGGGTTCAATTCCAATCAGTCTATTAAGCTCACATATACATAAGCAACATCAGTGGGCTATGTAAGGCATGGTGTGCCAAACTATCAGTCACTACTGACAGATTTGCATATATTACTGTATGAGATCAACCTGCAAACTTGGTGTGCTGCTACTCATACATAAATAACATAGGGCTTTAACCTTGGTTGTGGTAATCACCGTCTCTTGTCATTCAATTATGTGCACTTCATTCTGCTTCCGAATTGTGCTTCAGTCATCGCATTGCTATTTTGCGAGTCATCTATTGGTATATTATGGTCTGCACATCAAACTGGCTATTGGGAGTGGACAAAGGGAATTAGAGAAGTTGCTTGTTCATCTCCTGAAAATCTGGAATAGCAGGGGAAAACAAGCATTTCTTGCATCTTTTGATCTACTCTCCAGCAGCACATAACGTGTGGCTGTAAGCTTTCCTTCTCCATTATATGCTAATGGGCATGTTTCGGTTAACATTGTAGGTTAAGCTTACCACGCTGTAGTTTCTTAGGGAAGTACTTTCTGTTGAGTTTCACAATGTATGAAATCAGAACATCTTCATCAGGACGTACCAAATCAAAGCATAATACTATGGGGTTATGGCAGATGGATGTTCAAGCAGAGCAAGCCGCAGTCACTGAACGCACCTGGCCATTCTGCACTCCGACTCTAAAACGGGTTCCACAACTGGTGCAGCCCCTTTGCTAAAAAAAAATGGTGCTGCCCCCTTGGTCCTCTCTCCACCTCTAAGGATTCGCGGGTGCTGAGGAGGTGTTTGGGGTGCTTTTGAGTGCAGCCTGTGGCACAAGCACAACTGGAGGTAGCAATGGAGTCGAAGAGTAGCTAGAGATGGTCAGTGGTGCATCGATGCCAGAATTGAGAATTGACGAAGAGAAAAAGCCATGAGGGGAAAATAGTCCACAGTTACTTGAAAGTAATAAAAAAGTTAGGGAGATGCTATAGTTTAACAACCTGAAAATTAGGAAACTTAAACCAATGAATCTCCATCATCGATAACTTGATATCAATATCACAAACCAAATTATGTAATTTTCCTTGAGAAGAGAGTGGCCATACACACGCACATACACAGTCCTTTCGTCACTAGGTTGTCCTGCTCGTCATCTGTTTCCTGACCATCTCTGCTTTTTTTCATTACACTGCTGTAAGATAGTCGGCGTTGGTTCTGTCTCAGGAGATTTCAGATGCATGATACTCAGTGCGTCTTCGTTGCTTCAACAAACACCCCAACTTCCTTGCTTGTTTCTTCATCAAGCTCATCATCACTGATTTCACTGGTATCACCGAAACTGTCTTGTTTGGTCACTTTCTTCAAAACTTGGCTATGTATGTATCTCGTCGTGACATATATATACACACTGCACATGATGCACCTGCGCGCCCACAAGCACATGTGTGATGTGTGCACACAGTCACGCGCGCACACACACGCCCACATGTGTCGTGCACACACATACACGCTACGCGTGCACATACACATGTGCACGCAAGTACACACATGCACACTAGGTACACACACGCGCGCATGCATGCATGTGTGCATATTGTTTTTATCCTGCTCGTTGTTATTATCTTCCTGCTTAAGAGGTTTTTAGTTATCACATTAGTGCCAAAATGTATAGATGTGTTGAGTGTTCAACACATATATGCGTCCTTTTATGTTTCATTAGATTATACTATTTCCACCACGCTTGCATAGAAAATGATGTGTCTTGCTGTCTCTTTTACATCTAATTTGTGTATCATCCATTATTTTATCTGTTCAGACAATATGAATATTATACGGTACTTTCAAATAATGCAGGCAGTAAGTATGCTATTTCAAGAATGGGGTATACCAAGGCCTTGCCTTCGAGAACATTTCAGAAGGTAATACTTTGCCCTTGAAGGTATTACCCAGCTACATCAATGTATACTATGCCCAAGCAGTCCAACTGTGTAGTCAAATTTAATTTTGGGCTAGACTTCAACTTCTCTCCACAAGATTTTGGTGGGTTTACCAATCCCTCAACCAATGAATGAGGTGCCTTGTTAGGCAATTGAGGTGAAGATTGATGTGCTGGCAGAAAATGATATCACTAGAAAACTTGAATGTAATGTGGTTCTTGCATATGTAGGGAGTGAGATATGCTTAGCACTCCATTTTATCAAAGTAACACATAGTTCTTTAAGTGTGGCCTTTTCAATGACTCTACTTTCCACAGCTTGTGATGAAACAATACATCCTTTAGTCCTTTCCAAAACCAGATGCATGCCCTCAGGCTTTCCTCCCATGTTTCTATCAAAAAGCCCACAAGTTAAGAAGATGATGCCTTGAAGAGAAGAAAAAAGAGAGTGAAATCATTCTAGTTCAAGAATGGGGTATGCTAAAAGCATTGCCTTCAAAGACATTTAGGCGGGAGGTGGACCTGGTCCACATGGTGTTTTCGTCCCTCTTGGACTTGGATTTGGACTTCTTCTTGGGCGCGGACTTGGTGCTGGATCCACCATAGTCGCCTCTGTTGACTTGGGTTGCGAGATGAAGAGGCATGCCAAAAAAGGCTACTGATGAAAAATCCATTGTCACAACAAACATCATACTCTAGTGGTAGAGACACTTTCTTCTCACAAAGAGATTGGGGATTTGAACTCCATTCCTACATGCCCGAATCTTGTTCATTTTTCACTCTATTTTCATTCTCCTCCATCCCACCTATCCACACATCGCTTCTCCCGCTAACCCCCTCCAATAGTGAGTAGTGTCTCCAGGCAGTCCCGGCCCTTGGGCGGGGCGAGAGGGGCCGTCGTTCCAGGTCCACAAATGGGATGGGCCTCTCAAGGTATACGTATACTGGTATATAGTACACTAGTACATACTACGTAAGTAATCGGATAGGAAATTGGAAATACAGATGCTAATTACGATTCCTTGAAGACGCGATTGTTGGATGAGCAATATAAGCACTTCATCGATGACTTCGAATCAAGGAACCTTAGAAGATTTTTTTTGAGGTAATTTAATATGTATTAAATTATTTCATATGAAAATTGCTTTTTCATTCAGTTAAGTGCTTATTGGTAACATTTTGTATATATTACCAACGCGTAGAATATTATCATGCTCATATAAAAAGGTCCAAAATTTGAGCTTCCTTCCAGCACTAAAAATACTTAGGGCCGACCCTGTCTCCAAGAACCATTTTTTTTGTATTTTCTCATCCCTCTCCACCTCTCCATGTGTGTCTCCCCCCCCCCCCACACACACACACCCAATTACCGATCTTTTTATCTCTATTTCATCCTCCCTCCCAGAACACGGTTTTCTGGTGTTCACATGCTAGGCACCCACTATCCCGACCCTCCATTCTCGCCTCGAGATCCACAACCAACAGTAATAATTCTTTTTACAAACTATACATTAACTATACCACTTCTATACCATATGTATATGCACCCTATCCCTGAACCCTAAACCTTTAAACCCTAAATTCTAAACCCTAAACCCTAACCCTAAACACTAAAATCCTAAACTCTAAACCCTAAATATTGAAAAAATACGTTCGCAAAAAGGTTATCAAACTAAAATACAATGAAGAGAGAAGGCTATGCATAGATCTCAAAGCATTGTTCAATGGTGGAGATAAGTCATGTTGGGGTGTAAATGCTAGATGACATTTTCGTCGCTCCCACCTCCCCACATGTCACCCGTGTGCATCTATATTCTCTCTAGGCACCTCATTTTCTATTATCTCCACTCTCCAACCACTTAGTGTGTCCCTCCATGTGTGCCATGTCTCCAAGCACCCAAATCCAAAATCTCTTATTTTCTCCTCCCTCCAACCTCCCCACATGTCAGTGCTCCCACTGACCCCTCCCACTCATGGCTAGTCTCCATATACCTGATTTTCTGTTTTCTCCTCCCTCCAACCTCTCCATGTGCATCTCAGCCAGCATGGCTAGTCTCTAGGCACCCGACTTCCCTCTTCCTGACACATCACTTCTCTTGATGACCCCTCCCATGTGCAGCTAGTCTCTAGGCACCCAATTTTCTGTTTTCTCCTCCCCTCCGACCTCCCCACGTATTATTTCTCCTGCTGACAGCCTCCTGCATTTGTGAGAGACACTAATCCCCTCTATCAATTCAATCTTCTAACTCTAGTTGCTCCAGATCTTTCTATTATCTCGTACATGTCATGTCTCATATTTCTCCAACGATTCTTGACGGAACCACCACATTCGTGATTGACACTAATCTCCATAATGTCCCAAGTCCATGAGGTCATCATTTTTGTTTATGCTGCTAGAGTTACAAGTTGATAAGTTAATGTTGCTTCACCTAGTATAATCTCAATGAGTGACTTAGAGTTAGCATGCATAGAACTAGTCATCCATGGGAATGGTAGCAATAATCTTGTTTATCCATTCTTAGAAATGGTTCTGTTTCCAAGGTCGAGGAGTTTGGAATCGGTGAGGCATAAGATCACATCGAGCTGTGGTCTTGAATTATTTAACTCTCTCTTGAACTAGTTAAGGGTTGTTGGCTTGTTGCATCTATGTTAGGAGTCTTCAACACCTTCCGTGCTAACCACATACCATGTTATGTAAAAATGGTAATATAAATCGAGTATAATATTGTGACATGGTTATCCAGTGGATTCAGTGTGATTTGGGGCGAAGAGTGGCTAGAAGAGCAAGTGCTCCTACACATATTGACCGTGTATTGGATGACTTGACCAAGCATTGTTGGAAAGATTGAAGGCATGGATAGATGCTTACCGAAGTACGGGTATGGTGGTATGGTCTTGTACTCACTATGGGAAAATTTGTACACCTTTGCAAGGTTGTTAATCATTTTTGAAAGACGACGCTTTTGGATATGAGTAATTTCTTGTGGCTTCTAGCTTTTAGAGTAGACATGCAATGTTGGTAGTTCCTTTGTATGCATGATAGGATGTGTAAGCTTCAAATACCTTTAAATGCCATGTTTTTCCATGTCCTGCCTTTATGCACATCTAAATACCAACGTTGTGTTGAACCTTGCATGCATACATCATATATATAGTAATTATGGATAAGCCCTTTGAGTAACTTTATACTCAGGTGTACTGTCATTAATGAATTGTTACTTGCTATTGGAGATTGTGATGGCCACTTGATAAGCAAGCTCAAGTATGGTCGGTGGTATATCAAGTGGATGAGATGAGCGTTATAATCCACTCGGTATGATGAACTAGGAGCACGAGTTAAGACAACTTGCAATTGCGAGTAAAAGAAGAGAGACAATCAACCTTGGTGTGAGTGTGATGGTAACTTGGTAGTAGTTTTTTTAGCATAACTTGTGGGTTATGTTATGTCAAATTAATTGAGCTTCATGTGTAACCTTTAATTTCCTGTGCTGTGCTTGTGTTGAGCAGAACCTTGATTTGTGGCAACAAATCTGTATTTTGTGCAACTAGATCAAGTGTGCTAGTGCTAGTGCAGTGCATGAAGATAGGCTTAAACTGAGTGGGTTCAGAGGATGACACTCAATAGTGGATTTATGACTTGGAATTCTAGCAAATTACATATTTCTTTTTTGTTCCATCATGCACCCCTACCCATCAGCGGCCCCACTAACCTTCATCTTAGCTAGCTCTCCAATTGCCGACCATTTGTCATCTTAGCTAGCTCAGTTTTGCACTATCGCGTTGTCAGCAACGACCATGGGTCGTAACCTGTTGCCAAAATTCTTCATCGCATATACACTGATTGTGACAACTTGAGTATATGTGTTTGATGACTTTGGTGTGCCAGGTGAGGCTGAAGTGAAGGTTGCAACAAGTGCAGTATAGCTAGAGACGGATAGTGGAGCATCTATGTCGAAGAACAGGTAATGAATGAATAAATTAGGGGGCGCTAGTTTAATAGTCATAACGAATGAATCTCCGCCATTAATATCAATCCAACGATCCAAATTGTATATTCTTCCTTGGTCTATCGCCGCCTCGCCCGTTGTCCCACTAAGATTCCTTTTATCTTGGTGGCCCTCCAACTATACACCATTCATCCTAAACACTCCATTTTTTCACTCCCAAAAGTCGGTGCCGCCGACCAAAGTTGTCCCACCCCCGCCTCATCGACCTTCACCGTCAGTCCGCCATTCTCCTCCGCCTTGCCTATATCTTCTCTAGACCTAGAGTAGTTGAAACCCGGCAAGAAGATCTGTACTCCGGTGACCAATCCCTAACTCTGCAAACACCATGGCGGCCATTATTACAAAAGAAAAGGAAGAAAAAAACACCACGGCGGTGGCATTGAAAGTTGGGTGTCAATTCAAATGCGAGACGTAGTATACCTAGAGTTTGTAGCTAGAGACGCCTGGACCTGGGCGTTTTGTAGCGGGAGGCGCGCAATGGATGACGCAGGCTGCGTCTGCGCACGGCGACGACGTGGACGTACGGCAACGGCGAGCACGTGCGGCACGCCGGCGCCAGCCCGCTTCCCCGGCCGGTCCCCGCAAGGCTACGACAGAGAGGAGAAGAGGAACCCAGGCCAGTCACGGACACCGTACCTTGCGAGTTCGGAGAGGCTAGCTCTCCCCTTCCCCAAATCCGATCCCCACCCTGAAGTCCTGAGCCCTATCTAATCCTCACCACCGAGGCTCCGATCCGCCGCCGCCGCTGATCCGCGCCCGCCCCTCCATCGCAGCCGCAGCCGCCGCTGATCCTCGCCCGATCAATGGCCCCTCCATCGCCGCGGCTGCCGCCCGCGATGCATCCACCGTCCGACGTCACCCCAGCCCCGCTGCTGCCCGCCGCGGGTGCATCAGCCTCCGACGACGCCTTCCAAAACCTCAGCCTCCACGGTACCCATGCCGATCTCGCAATCCCTGTCGACGGTGACTACGGCGGAGGATCCTGCAGCAAGCCGGAGCCGGCGCCCAAGAACAAGAAGAAGTCCAGATCGAAGTCCAAGAGGGACGAGAACACCATCTGGACCAGGTCCACCTCCCGCAAGCGCAACAAGAACAACAAGACAGCTCCGCCGCCGCCGCCGCCGCCCGCCGCCCAGCCCTGTCACGTGCCCACTGGCGCCGAGGAGTGCGCGCCGGGGAAGCCCGTGCTCCTCTCTCGCATCTTCAAGTCCGAGCGGGTCATGCTCTTCGCCGACCGCCTCACCGTGGCCAGCTGCAAGGGCTACCGCATGGTGCGCGCCACGCACGGCGTCGCGGCCGGGGCGTGGTACTTCGAGGTCAAGATCCTGCACCTCGGCCCCACCGGCCATACTCGCCTCGGGTGGGCGACGAACATGGCGGACATCGACCTGCCCGTGGGGTGTGGCGCCTACGGCTTTGGGTACCGTGACATTGATGGCGCCAAGGTCCACATGTCATGGAGGGAGAGGTATGCTGATGAAGGGTACGGGGAAGGAGATGTGCTAGGGTTTTACATCTCTCTGCCTGATGGCGAGAGGTATGAGCCTCAAGTGAGCCTGAACAAGGGCAAGCCTTTTCTTGTGCAAGGGCAGGACGCACTGGCTCCGTGTTCCAGGTCAGTGCCTGTTTCAAATTCTTTGCATTTTCCACCGGCGATTCCCCTAACTTGCATTGGCTATCCCCTTGCTGCCCATGGCAGCCCCTGGCCACACCACAGCCGTGGCCAACTATGCATGGCTGACTAGAGGTTAGCTGTTGCCGGTTCATGAACAGTACTGTATTATTTGACTTTTTTTAACCAGATGTTGGGGAATTGTTTTTGGCTGCTTGGGAAACAAGGTTCATGGAATTCATCTTTTTAGTAACTCTTGCAAATGCTCTATGTAGGGGAAGTATCCACACCAAAATCACCGTAAGAAAACATGCTTCAGACTTTTGGATAATGGAAAGTAGCAGTTCCCATTTATTCATCTTGTAATAATCTCCAAAGCCTAAACTAATCTGTATTGCATAAATAATACTGACCATGGAGCTTTATTACTTTTACATGCTGGCGGCTTGCTGGAAACAATATAATTGGAGCTTTAATACTGACCATGTGTAAGCAGTCTTAATGACTGGCGTGCCTACCTTCTATCCTGTAATACTGCTACTCACTCCAGTTAGCTGGAGGCTTCTTTGGCTCTAAGGAAATTTTGGTGGGGGAGAGAAAAAAACTTTTAGCCAGCAATACTGTTATTATATTGTTATATTTCTGCTTACCCATATTAGTTGAGCTTTATTACTCTATTAATGCTGCAATGCTAATTAAAAATTTATCCTTTTCATTTTGGACTCTCTATGGGTGTGTTTGGTTCGCGGGTCGACCCGGGTTGCACTGGGTTCGACCCAGATGGACCCGTGTTTGGATGGAAATTGAAGTGGGTTGGGTTCAACCCAGCAGAGAATATACTCTCTAGATGCGGGTCGAGGGGATTCGCCAAAAAGAAAGAAACCCGGCCGACCCACTTCGACGCCGTCGCTCTCCGTTGCCTTCAGCGCATCTGCCACTTCTCCACGGCATGCCCCAATCCCATCCCCGACGGGGCTCGCGGCGGCCCCGCCCCGTCCTCGGCGGCGCTCGCGGCGGCCCCGCCCCGTCCCCAGCGGGCTGGATGACAGAGTTCTACTCGCGGCTGGGCGACGGACGCGGGGCGAGCTCGGTGGACGCGCAGCGAGCTCGGGATTGGGAGGCGGCCGGCCATGGCAACCGAGGGCTTGGGCGGTGGCCGGCCATGGCAGGCGAGCTCGGGTCGGTGGCCATGGCAGGCAAGCTCGGGAGAAGGATGGCGCGGGGCGCCACCGGGGCGGGGCGGCGGCCGGCAGGAGCAGGATGTGGCAGCGGGCCACCGGGGCCGAAGGGTGCAGGGCACGGCGACCATGGGCGACGGAAATCTTGGGGGCCATGGGCGAGGGCAGAACGAGCTCCTGCCGAGGGGGTGGGGGCGGTAGGCGGGGACGCCGGTCGCCGTGGCCACTGGGCAGTGCGAGGCGGGCCGCCGGCGTGGTGCAGGACATCATGGCGTGGGGGCCGGACGGCGAGGCCGCGGGGATAAGGCGCCATTGGCCGCGGGGCAGTCTGGAAGAAGATAAGGAAGAAAGGAAAAAAGGATAATGACAGGTGGGCCCCACTAACGGTGTCAAGATGGCATCTATTTCAACCCTCTCCATCCCCACAACCAAACAAAAAACTGGGTTCAACCCCACCCCTTAACCAAACACGAAGTGGGTTCATCTCAACCCAGAAAACTGGGTTCAACCCAACCCAACCCAGTTGGCCCCTAAACCAAACACACCCTATATATTTCCTGTCATCATAGCACCTTTTTGCCCCTTATATATAGTTGCTGCTCGCAATATTTAACTATTAAGTATGTTGTTGTAGCTTCCATATATGAATAAGGTGCACCTTTAAAATTGATTTTTTGTAGGGTAGTAAGAAATCCCAATTGGTTATGCTTGAGAGGTTTTTAGTTATCACATCGATGATGCTAAAATGTTTGAGTATTGAGTGTTCAAACGCACATATATGGATCTCTTTTAGGTTCCATTATATTACACTACATTCAGCGAGCTTGAGTAGAAAATGATGTGTCATGCTCTCTTTTACAGTTATTTTCTGTATCCATTATTCTACCATTGTTTGACAATTTGAATTTGAATATTGTGTGTTCTTGCATATACAGGGAGTAAGATATGCTATTTCAAGAATGGGGTGTGCCAAGGCCTAGCCTTCAAGGACATTTCAGAAGGGAGGTATTACCCAGCTGCATCATTGTATACTATGCCCAAGGAGTCCAACTGCGTGGTCAAATTTAATTTTGGGCCAAACTTCAAGTTCTTCCCACAAGATTTTGGTGGGTTACAGCTCCCTCAACCAATGAGTGAGGTGCCTCGTCAGGCCTTGAGGTGAGGTGAATTTTTTTTTGAGTAAAGGTAAGGTGAAAATTGATGTGCCTACAGAGTTACTAGATAATCTATCTAGGGTAGTTAGCATGCTGTGTTAGCTATGTTAAATGCCCTTATGTAAGCACTAGACATGCCCATATGGATACAATGGTGAAGTTGGCTGCTCGAGTTATATGTCACTGATGTGCATGTGATGATAATGTGTGACTGATAGAATTACTTAGATGTTTGTTATTTTATTTCAATATCTCTGTCATCAATTGATTAAATTAATAAGGTAAAATGAAGAAACTGAAGGCTTGTAAGAGTATCTCCAAGAGTTTCCAAACCTCGCTCTCAATCTTGATTTTTTTGCAAAATTGAAAAAATCCAGCTCTCTCCATCAACTCATTATCTCAATTGCAACGTGGAACTGACAAGGAAGGCTTTCCTGACGGCGCGGTAGCCGACGGGGAAGTTTTCCCTAACGGTGGCATAAAAACTGACGTGGAAACTCTTTCATGACGTTGTTGCCGTCAGGAACTATTCTGTGATGGTTTCCCGTTAGGGAACATCACTTTCCCTGCCGTTTCTCTCCTGACGGCTTATCCCTGACAGTAACCGTGACTTTCCCCGACAGTTTTAGACATTTTCCTGACGGAATGGGCCGTCAGGAAAAAACCTGGCTGGGGTAATGCAACTTCCAGCCTTTTCACACTTGGGAAAATCAATGTAATCGTGCCGAGATATAGGCTCGTGTACTAATCTGCCAATCTAACTAAAGGAGGAAGGACGTGGAGTAAGGATAGTGTTAAATGTAAATGCAAAGAAATAATTAAGTATTAAATTGGTTGGGTCATATAGAAATATTCCAAGACTCGTGATGCAAAATTATCTTCTATGTTTTAGGAGCGAGATTCTAGAAAAGGTTGGAGAAACCCAATAAAAATGCTTCCAACTTTTTTAGCCACTTGCAAAACTCATTGTTCCAAGAGCATCTCCAAGAGACTCACTATATTCTTTCTAAATGCTAGGAATGGAGATTTTGATGAAAACCTACCCATCAAGAGCTTCTCTAAATAGTTATCCAAATATAGCTGGAACTTTCGCTAGCCAAAAATAGAAGACGAGAATAGCTCTCTAGAGTATGTTGCATCACCGACTTTTGTTGCCAGCATTCTTCATCACACACACTGATTGTGATATCTTGACTATATGTAAAAAAGCTCAAATCCAACAGAAAAAGCTACAGACGCAAGACGAAAACACGTGTGAGACAGACACTCCCAGACGCTTGTTCAGTAAGTAGCGTTAGTAGTAACTCGTAGACCCCCATCTTCAGCGCGGAGAACGAAGCAACACGCATTGTAATAACAGTATATTAGAGAAGCGTGTTAGTATAGCGCGTCTAAACTAGTGCTACTGACGCGTGTTGAGCATAGGCGTCTGTATCTTGTGCTCTTGTTACAGACGCATGTTAGACCCACTTTCACTAGATGCGTCTGAAAGCTGAAAGCACGTCTGTGCCAGTTTTGTCGAGTAGCTAGTAGGCAGGTACAAGCATTCAATTCAATTCATTGATAATGGCCGCCTCCTCTGGCCTCTGCTCCAGGTAGAGGTGGCGCGATGGTTACTGGGCTGCGGCGAGACTGTGAGAGGCAGAGAGGTCAGCTCGATCATCATCAGGGCAGCGGCTGGCGGCCTCCGGCGCGCGCGGCTCGTCTGGCGGCACGATGGTGCTTGGGGTGCGTGCAGCGAGGCGGGCGGTGGCTCGATCATCATCATGGCGCAGAGAGCTAAGCTCATCCACTCAGGGAGGCGGCTTGAAGTACGTGGTGCGCGGGGCAGCTCGCGGGCGCGCGGCTGTCATGCCGATTCACCTATTCACCTTTTAATTTGCATGTAACTAGAAGCTGTCATAAACCACCTCATGTGAGTTATAGTATATATGTCCCCTTTTTTGGACAAATCTTAGAAGTACATGTCTTCATGGTCAGGATATTCCAATACCCCTTTTTTGGACAAATCCTAGAAGTACATGTCTTCATGGGCATGATATTCCAATATCTTGGTGTCTTTGTTTTGTTCTAGCAGTTTTTTTTTTTTTTACGCGAGGAAAACCCCATTCCCATTCATAACAGAACGGAAATACAAAGTTGGTTTCAGCAGTTCCACACGGGACAAAATTCAGAAGAACAGGCTACTAGAGGCATCTACGCCTAACCACCCACTCAGGGGCAAATAGCCAGATAAGCTAAGAAAGTACCAAAAGCACGATGACTAAAGCTATTACAGAAATGAATCCCAGAATAAGCCGGCATGGCCTCCATCGTTTTGTTCTAGCAGTGACTTGTTGATATCGTGTATTGGGTTGCCTTTTACTTTATATTTAGTTTTTTTAATTATTCGGTTCTATGCTTTTAGATTAACTATTTTATACCATATTGGGCATCCACTTGTTGACCCTCCGCTCGCTGCGGCGGCAGATCAACGTCGACTACGGCTACCGGAGGTGAGGAAGAAGGGAAAGCAGAAGTAGTTCTCCGGCGAAGCTGGCTTGGGAAACATGTTGAAGTAATTTGGTTCTAATTTTTCTTACAGACTCCGACTCACTCATCCTACTTATACTCTGCAGATGAGGTCGATGCTTCACAGGCCGTGCATTGCCACTCTGGGCCGGCCAGGCGCACATTGGTCATCTTGGGCCTTCGGCTCTTCATGGGCTTGGGAGCAGCATCAGGGTTATCTGGATGTGGGCTGCTAACACCACTATTGTACAAGATTGGGGATATTATACGTTTTTTTTCGCGAGCAGGCATGTATGCCCATATTTTTGAAAAGGAAATTATTTGTCCAGCAAATGATGTGATTCATGACTGATTATTAGAATTAAGTACTTAAACACTTAATTGCGACAACTTAATTTATGCTTACTACATAAGATTGTCCTCAATTCCATCTAAAATAGTCTTGATTGTTAATTTGAACGATATTATTTTCACTGCATGATTCAGCCAATGTAGAAGCAACCGGATATGGCAACTGATCAACTGTGTGGTCGAAGGCGAAAAACTCAGGGGACTGGGTAGACAGTGCCCTGAATTAAGGAATAAAGACATGGCCGTGGTGATGAAGCAGTAGGATCGTTCAGAAGAGGCAATTGAGGCCATCAGCAGATCCTTCTGGCACCTTTGCTCCAAGCAGTCTCAGGAATCCCTCGACAACCTCCTCATTTATCTCTACAAGGTACGCATTTTGCAGCTGCAAATCTTTGCACAAGTGCTCGAGAGTCCCTAAATTCTTATATGATTGGCCATTTCTTGCAGAAATGCAGGAAAGTTGAGGGTACAGATTGAGCTTCTGAAACAGAATCTGAAGATTCATATACCTCGGTGAGGCCTTTAATGGGAAGGCGACGAAGAAAGCACGGTCCCATGGCAATAAGTTTCAGGTCTCAATCCAACAAGAGACGTGTCTCGCATTCTGGTACCATGTTTGTGCTCCCTGGTTACTCATTAGAGATATGAAGGCACGCCGTCTAGGCGGCCTCCCAGCGTGTCCACGTAAAGCTTCATTTAGGTTGCCCGTTGGATAGAAACTGCACGGTCTAGATGAATCACCTTGTTCTCCTTGCATGCATTCGACCATTCGACTAGTGGCTGCATGCACATTGAATGCAGCATGGATAAATGACATATATTGTGTAGTCATGTCATTGATTTCTATCGCCACCGTCCACCACTGTCTACCACTTTGTTGCACTAGGCAAGTGGACACATTCAATGCTTGTTGTCTATAAATAGAAATTTATCGACAGATGTAGATGAAAAAGTTGAATGCATTCGGGAATCAAGCATTTGCATGCATGCAGTGGGTAGGCAGCAACTGGATACATTTAATGAAACATATTGAATGAGCAACATAGAGGCACGGGTTCCTCCAAAGATAGGTAACAAATGTTGGCTCCCCTTTACATACAAAAAAATTGCTATAGGCAGCAACAATTTACACATGTAATAATGCTTTCTCCTTCTACATAGAGAAATTTACTGCCATTAAATTTTTACATGAAAGGAAGCAACCCCTGAGGCCATAGCAAGGACCTCTTTACCAATTTACTGGTCAGCGGGAATCAAAAACACATGTGGTTCCTTGTCCCTGTGCAACAAAAATTTACAGCTAGCTAAGACCAGTCTCAATGAGGGGTTTCACTTCACAGTATCCAAGACGTGACACATATTATGAAACGAGATGAAACGGGATCTATCAATGCAGAGTTTCATTGGCACAGTTTCATTAGGATTTTTTAGCCACTCGTGGGTCCCACCGTTTCTTCCCCAACCTCGCATCGCAGCAGCTGTTGCTCGCATCGCATCCGTCGGAGCTCGCAACACGCCATGCCCGCGCCCAGCGGCGGAGGAGTCCTCGGCTCGTGGCGGAGGATCCCCGCCTGCGGCCAGTGGCCTCGCTTGCCGTGGAGGAGCTCCGCCCGCGCCCAGCGGCCTCGCTCAAGGCAGAGGAAGCAACGCGCGGCGCCGCAAACTAAATCTAATTTCTGCATACAGCCATGCATCATGTCTTCTCGCGCCGTGAATCCATGATGGACGTTCCTTCAGGTTCGCTTCCATACCAACAATTTTGCATGCTGCCTCCTCCAAATCCATCGCATGGCCGTGGGTGCTCGCGTCTCGCGGCAGTCCAGCCGAGGCGTGCTTGTGCACGCGCTCATGCCGGGAGAGGCGGAGGAGTTCGCGGCGAAGCGAGCGCGCCGCGTAGTCGCTCGCGCGCAGGAAGTCACCCGCGGCGGAGTCGGCCGCGCCGGAGTCGCTCGTGCGGAGGAATTCACCCGCGGCGGAGCGAGCGCGCGGCGGATTCGCCCGCGGCGGAGTCGCGACGGACCTGCGACGGAGGCGCGCCACACGGCAGAATCACGACCGCGCTGTCCCGCGATAGAGGCCTGCTCGCGCGACGGAGCTCACTCGCGGCGGATTCGCGATGGACCCGTGACGGAATCACGACGACGCGGCGGGGGACTGCGCGGCGGCGGGCGGTGAGCGGAGACGACCTCGCTCGGGTGTGGCTGCTCGCGACGGAGGAGGACGTCGCAGCGCGGAGGCTGTCTCGCTCGCGACGCGACCGCGACCGGCAGCGACGAGAGGAATTCATCTCGTGAAACGGCTCAGTGGCGAGTTTCATCCGGTTTCTTTGCGTGGGAAACGTCGCCCAGGTCGTTTCACCACGGTGAAACTATTTCGTTCTCTCTCCTCCTCGTTTCAATCAAAAAGTGCAATTCTGCTGATGTGGCGCTATAATAAATGTGAATGACACCCTGGTGAAACCTGCACTGAGACTGGCCTAAAGCCAATGTGGTAAATTTTCATACATGCACGAATCAAAAGCAAGTGGCCACATTTAATGCCTTTTCTCCATGCTATCATCACATCAAAAAAGACAGTGAAAGATCAAATTCACCGACCATATATGGGCATTTGTACTTGCACATGCAACTTGCATACAGATGACTTGGGTTGTGTGCACATTGTTCCCGAGGTGGTTGGTGGTTGGGGTTGGCCCTCATTAATTAATACCGCTAGCATACCGTTGCTTGCATCAAAACCCATAGGCAGAGGTTCCGTTCCTCATCCAGCTCTCACCTATATATAAACATGTGCCATCCATTGCTTCATCACACACCTCCCAGCCCTCTCGGTGTTTGCATTTGTCCTTCTTGTACTCCTTGTAGTTCATATCTGAGGAATCAGTAGTTGTGGCCTCATTGTAGTTCATCCCTACAATAATCGCACTCCTCCTAGCCCTCTCGGTGTCTGCATTTGTCCTCCTTGTACTCCTTGTAGTTCATATATGAGGAATCAGTAGTTGTGGCCTCGTTGTAGTTCATCCCTAGAATAGTTTGTGTGTACCTTGTTTACCATGAATATTTGCACCGTAGCAGCAACCTCAGGTGAGACCATACCAAGGGCCTATTTACTTGCAAAAAATTTATTGGTCACCAATAATTTGCATCAACTGCAGTTCAAAATTTATATGTACATAAAGCTAACGTGGTAAATTTTTATGCATTCACGAGTGTTCTCTAGGCTATATAAAAAACTAACTGTAACCATGATCATGTGCACCGTGGCTGCCTAATAAAACCTCTTTGGTTTTTTGGAGTTAACATAGTACCTCTTTTATGCCATATGTGCTAATGTTTACGTGTCTTCGGTCAAAAAAAATCCACAAGCGCAACATAAACAAAATGTAGGTGGGCCATTCGTGATTAGGGTCCTTGCTATCAGTGTTCGAGAACATCTCTCATTTCAAGAAACATACATGTGCATTGTGCGCTCCCATGCATGAACACGTTGTTGTTTACTCCCTCCGTCCGGCAAACAACGCAATTTTAGAGTTTAAAATTTTCCAGAAAAGAACGCTAAAGTAGCCTATAACCTGAATACTCCAGGGCTAGGGTGCAGGTCTGACACGAACCGGCACATGAGGCTCAAATAAAAAAAATAGCACAACCTTCACAAATTGTGCCTTCCCATCCACTCGTTTCCCATATATTCCAGAAAGGTCCATTGTCCTTCACCAACATACAGCAAATGCATGCCTATAGTGACTGAACAATATAGGGGCAATTTCGTAATTTTCCATCTCTTCTTGGTAACCGTGTATAGTCCTGTAATGGCAATTTTTACCGGACGGAGGGAGTAGGTTGGACCCTATTCCTATTAATGAGCTCCTTGCACCCAGTGGTGCCAGAGACACCCACACCTCATCCAGGTCTCCAGCTCTTGCCTATATAAGCATGTCTCGTGCGGCACTGGGAAGCTCATGACGAGCAAGGACGTGCGCGCACAGCACCATTAATGGCTAGGCGACGACCGCGGCAATAGGACGAGGCTCAGGCGGACGCGATGTCAAGAGGAGCAGCAGCATTGCACAGCGCCGGACCGAGCAGAGCAGTGCAGTGCAGTGGCTAGGAAGAGACGAGGCATGCACGGCCGGTGCCATAATCGTCGAAACGACGACGACGGCAACGGGGACACGCCCACGCGTGCACCGACGAGAAGGACAGCTGCAGCAGCACAGCAAGGCGAAGTAGAGGCAGCTGCAGCTAGCATGCATGCTATCGAGAGGCTAGGAAATAATCTACATACGTGAGAACGTGTAGCAAATGACCGTGCGTGGTTGCGCGCGCAGCACCATTAATTGGCTAAGCGACGGCCACGGCAACTGGACAAGGCATAAGCGGGCGCGACGTCGAGGCGTCGGCACCGCAGCCGGACCAAACCCACGCGCGTACAGGAACCATGGCAGCAGCAGTGCACACACAGGGAAGGCAAGGCAGCGATGGCAGCGAGACAGCAGCACGACGACCATGACCTCGGCAATTGTGACACGAGCGTGCAGACCAGCGGCGACGGCAGAGGCATAGCGAGCTGGCCAGGCCATGACGTGGAGATAAAGAGGAGAGAAAGAGAGCAATGCAGCACGTACATGACGAAGCAAGGCAGCAGTGCAGCAAGCAACGTGACCAAGGGTGGTCAGGAATAGGTTCAGCATGCCATGCAACCGAGGCCATGTGCGTGCACGAATTTTAATATACGTATAAAGCCCAAAGTAGCTCGGTTTAGGTTGCACTTTTCTAAACCAGGATAAAGATTGTACAGAGGCCTATTTTTAGACGTAAGAACATGGCACAAAGTTTATCTATAACTTCCAGAACTTATTCTCAAACTTTAGCTTTTATTTAACATTTTACTAAACATTTTACTAAACATTTAGTCTAGGCGGCCTCTCAAGGTGTCCACGTATGCTTCGTTTGGGTGGTGCGTTAGATAGTAATTCTACAATCCAGATGTTTCTGCTCACAACCTTCCTGCATGCATGCAAAGAACGCATTTAATGAAGTGAGCGGATGGAAAATTGAATGAGCATGCATGCAACGACAATGTAAAAATTGCTATTGTCCTTCACACGCAGAAAAGTACAAGACGAGCAAGCAAGCACGCATGCCTGAGGCAACCCCACCTTGCTTGCATACACCTCGTTACCTGTGGCCATGCAAAATTAGGCACCGTCCATGAGCTAGACGCCGCACCGCCCTGCCTAACTCTGTCACCTCCTCCTCGCTTTGTCCCACGAACAGCAGCAGCACAGCAACGCCATTAGTGGCAAGTTGCCGAGCGTGGCCCAGCTTCTCCCTGGCCGTCTACAAAACCAGAAGCCGAGGCTGAGGTGCCCTCCTCCTCCACGCGACCACGCTGAGCCGTTCAGCTCCACAGCCACCCACTCCTCGCTCACCTTCTTCCACCTCCCGACCGAGCACTCTCTCTGTTCTCGAGCACAGAGAGCGCGTCCCGTCGATACACCTTCCCGAGCCGTAATCTGCCGAGGTAGCCACCCTGCTGAAATCCCCTCATCCTTCTCTTCATCCCCATGCTCTCGGTTTCAGGTGGGGTGGCCAGAGTCGCCGTTGGGAGAAGCTCCAGGAGCTAGCCATGGCGGACGAACCCTCGAGCACGAAGTCCAGTACCTTTCCCGTAGCTCTGCTAGCTTCTCTCTCTTCCTTCCCATGCATGTGCGTATGACGCACGGGCCCTGAGCAACACATGCACGAACACCTTCCCAGCTAATCACATGCACGCGTTCAGCCACCTCTCCCAAAAATTCATGTTTATTTATCCGGACAGCCACCTTGCAAAATTAATATCTTCTCCATTCGACCTCGATTTCATCACTTCTTCTTTCTAAATTCATCTAAAATCATAACCTATCTCCCATAAAAATCTCATAATTTTCAAAGCTCATTTGTATTTATGTAATTATTTATTTATGCTAAAATTTACAAACGTTAAAGCCAACGTGGTAAATTTTCATACATGCACGATTCAAAAGCAAGTGGCCACATTTAATGCCTCTTCTCCATGTCATGCAAAGTTAGGCACCGTCCACTGCATGTCAAGAATATATGCATGCATGTAACCCGAGCAAGCTCCTTCATCTGGCCGTGGAATCTCTATCTGACGCACCACCTGACGTCGATCGATCACACAGCTGGAAAAGGGCAGGCACACGTTGTGTATGTTTGTGCATGTGATTCAGAAACAAATTGACAGCAAAGTGAGATGATGTGCGTCGTGGTGATTTTCTAGGTGTGTTGACTGTCTGCACCGCCTTTGTTAGGCACCCTTCGAGATGCTGTGCGAGTGCGTGCGTGGTAAATATTATCGGTGAAACGTACAAATTGTAAAATTTTAATGTAATATATAATCGTGGATCACCTTTTACGGTTCAGATGCTAATAGCTATAGCTTGCTCATACCAGATTTTTTTTTCGATCAAAGCTCATACCAGATTTATGCTGCAGCCAGGTCGCTCATCACCGATGGGTGTTGAAAACTTGCTCGAAACGCCTATGAGCTCTGGCCTTCGTCTAGGAGATTAGCGCGGTCCACGGCATGAGCTGCCAACCAAGCGGGCCATGGGCCTCGTTTGGCTCAGTTTTATGCGGAGCTAGACGCCGCACCGCCCTGCCTAACTTTGCCTCATCCTCCTCGCCTGGTCCTACGAATAAGCATGCACACAGAGAGCTGCCATTGATGGCAAGCAGGCAAGCCGGTGGCACAGCAACCTCCAGCCGCCTATAAAAAGGCATGCCGAGGTGCTCTCCTGCACCCCTAGCATCACGATCAGCTGGCTTACTCGTTCGCCTACTCTTGCTTCGCTTCCCCTAGCCTATACCGTATACGTACGGCCGTGAGTGCGAGCTGGGCTCGACCGTCGTCGCAGGACGAGGTGAGTAGCTAGAGAGCACTCCACTTCCCCAAGCAGTAGCTTCCCTTCCCTTTACCTGTGCCGGACCGCCTCCAAGCTCCAGAGCACGTCAATGGCGGACGAGCACCAGGAACACGAACGCCCCTGTGTTCCCTCTCCCTCTCTCGTGTGGCATCGGCTAGGTCGCCTGCGGCGCGCGCGGCGCGCGCAGGACCAAGGCTGCACCGCGGCGACGACACGGCCGGAAGCCAGCACGGCGGGGTAGCAGCAGAGCACGGCAGCTGCAGGGGCACGACGCGTGATGGTCAAGGACAGAGGCGCCCCGCGCAACGGCAGCTCGCGAACAGCAGCGGCCAGCGGCCAGCAGATGTGCGCGGCGCAGGCAAGCAGACGAGCAGGCGTCTAGCAGTGGCAACTGAGCATGCGGCCGGTCGTTTCTGTGTGTACGTGGGTGTATTGTGGTTTCCATTTTCTTTCTAATTCATATATATGTGTATACATATATTTCTACGAAAACATATAGATAATAATTATATGCAATTAGAAACATGTCACAATACTTTTGGACTTTGGAAAAACATAGGATTGAGGCCGAATTGAATTTCATATCAAATTGTTGAGCTTCCAAAAGAAAAGTCATGTTCTCATCACCACCAGCTCATCAGTCATCACACTTGACTTAAGCAACATACAAGTCATATTTTTTTGTTTATAGAAATTGTTTTAAAATTTTAAAACATGGGGAAATAGTTAATTTTGGGGCTAATCAAGCTTGTAACACCAGAGGTGTTACAATCAATCCCCCATAGAAGAATCTCATCCCGAGATTCAAAGCAAGAAGCGGACAGAGGGAAAAATACGATTACATTTCACAGATCTGGAATTACACGGAAGATTACACAGCTTCGAACACTAAACCGCTCGGAATTTTAGAGAGAATCCAGAAATCGGCCAAAACGGGGGCAGTGAAGGAGTAGCAAGAAAATGTTTATCCAGAACATGGCGAATACCCAACAGATCCAGAAACAAGTGGGCGAGAACTCGACCATCATGAACCCTATGACCAAAACTAACCCAAGGCAAATTAGAACTTCTTCAACGAAAAACATATCTCTTCTTCCCTTCAAGTTGGCAACTCTAGATCCACGAGCAACGGCTGGATCTTGCAACCCCGTCTTGCTTCTTCTCCCCAACTTGGTTACTTCCCGAGTTTCTCCTCCCGAACACTACTTCAGATTTGGGGATGGGAATGAAGAAGAGGCGCGCAGGGTGGCTCCTTATAGCTAGGTGGGCAGAGGTGGCGGTGCAAAGACAACGGAAGTAGAGACGGATGGAAAAGAATCGCCAACGAGTCACGAATAAGAAGAATGTCAACCATGGCACGCTTCCGCTACGTGAGCTTGAGTGGGGAGAAAGGGAAAGGGGATGGGATTCACTCGACGAGGAGCCGTGCGAGTGATCGTGTCCAAAAGAAAGAAGAGGGGGGGGGGGGTCCGATACGGGAACGAGGGCGTGGGTGGAGAGCCGATGGGGGTGTAGGAAAAAGAAGGAGCGCACTCGCAGAGGGCGACGAGTGCGGCACAGACGACACGACCACGCAAGAGTGGGGCACGGATGGGTCCCTCGGCACGCGGCGACAGCGAACCGACATGCACAGAAACGACGTCAACTCAGATGCTTCAATCACCTACGGTATAACTTTTCTTGGTCATCTTTCTCCTCTTCAAAAGCCATGTTAACTCGGTCACCTTGGAAAGAGCACTACTCCATCAACTTGTTGTAGATTTCCAAATTGAACACAAGAATATATATTTAGGAGAATATTGTATTGCAAGAGTAATACGGTGGTGTAACTTGGTAAAAGTACCTAATTAACAACCTCGATACCAGCGCGTGCCGAGCAGCATCATCCTGCGATAGCTATTCCACAGGGGCCCTCGGTTTCATCACGGCACCAAAAGCTTTCAACCAGGCGACTGTTACCAATTTACACATAGTCAAGGCAGTGGGGTAATAGACCACAGAGTAGAGGAGTATTGCAAGGGAAGATTCAGGCAACAAGGACGCCTTACTCAACAAGGAAATCAAATCCCACAATAGATTTAATTCAAATGTTCTACTAGGACATCCACAATTAGTCAACACAGTGGTCTCTGTCATCCAAACATGCACAACGGATTCCAAACGCCCTCCCATGGGTACCAACATACGTGCATTCGCTCTCACACCTCCTGGTACATCACTTGCCTCGTGCGACTAGGCGAGCTTAACAACTACAGACGGTACAACGGAAAAAGGAAGGGGGATCCGGTACAGACGTGAAGGCGAGAGCTGAGGGCATCAATTTGTAAAGGAAAAGAGGATGGCAACGGTTATCTCGCATAGGTCTAAAACTATACGGAAAAGCTATACTGCTACCTAGAACTAAGTGACTACCTAATCATCCTGACTAATTATGATTACCAAGATATTAAACACACATAACCATAATTATTGTATGGAAACGATATGCTTTTCCAGAAGACCGCACACAGCTTCATAAGGCTGCAGGACGAACACATTGCTTCAAAGTACAACGGAAGGGTACAACATTTGGAGAAGTGCAAGGACACATACTACAGAACCAAGATACATCTCCACGGCAGCTAATCTACTTCGTCGAGGCAGATGGCTTCACGGCTATTCTCCTGAGGCTCTTCGGCAGGATTGGGCTGTGTGCAGAGAAGGGGAGACTCAACCTCGGAGGCTTCCACAGGAGTGGGCGGCGGAACCATGGGTGCTACCACATTCCTCTCCCACTCCCAAGGATAGATGGGTATCCCTTCCATGATCGGGAGCCGCCGCCCGTTCGGGCGGGCGTCCTTCGTTGGTCTCGGTGACGAGGTAGGCATCTCTCGCCCGCTTGGTGTAGCATTCTCCCGCCTCCCGCATGGCTTCAGCGGTGATGGTCTCACGGCTTTCGGCGGTCGCAACTTGGGCATGTGCCATGGCAAGGCTCACATGGAGCTTCCGGATGAAGAGCTCGGCCTCTTCGGCTCGGATGATGCACTTCCTGAACTCGGTGGCCAGCTGGTCGTGGTGTTGATCCAAGGCCAGCAGATACATGGCCAGGGATACCACGGTGGGGTCGACTGCTTGCAGGGGACGTCCTCGCAGAGCCTCCATGCGGGTTCTCCAGAATGGAGAGTCCTGGTCTGAAGGCGGAAAGAACCTCATTGGGCCACGGGCAAGGGGATCTGCATAGATCTGGCATAGGATTCGCAGGGCCTTGCGAGCAACAGCTTGATAAGTGTCGGGGAAGCGAAAGCCAATGGTGGTGGCGCTCCAACCATTTACGCCGGGGGAGTTCTCACTCCTCCCGATGTAGACGGTGACTTCACACCGCTCGATGCCATGCTCTACGAACTCACGGCCTTCATACTCGGACGATCACGGATTCCTAGCCACCGTGTGGTAGTATACGTAAGCTTGGGAAATCCTCTACGCCCGGCGTGTGTGCCGCCTGGTCCAAACTCCTTCGCTTGCCTTATGGGCCGGATAGGAGGGTTGGTGAACCGGGGCCGGGGGGCATAGTGGCTCTTGTGAGGCCATGGGCTTTTGCTCAGAAGGAAGAAGGTTGGGGAATGGTTAGCGAGCATGGGGTATGGTGAAGACAACTGGGTGGCTCTCTTTTGTAGAGGTTTGGGCAAGGCTTCTCCGAGAAGCTTGACCAGTCTACAATGGGACTGTATTTAATAAGGAAAGGCACGATGGGTGGCTATAGTGGGTGGTCGGGACCAGTTGATAGGTAGGGCTGGGGCTCGGGTGTGCCGGCATCGTTGGCTTTGGCGGCATGGCCGCGGCATCACGCTCGAGGAGGAACAGCAGAATTCACGTGACGTGAGACGAGTGAATGACTGAGGCCACACGGAGATGTCGAGTACGAACGCAGGGGTGAACACGGAGGACTGACATGAGCGCAGAAAAGAGGGAGAAAGGAAGCATGGGTGAACGAGACCAGATGTGACCCAATAGGGTGAATACGACACAACGATTTGTGAGCGAGCGATGGGACAGTGTCATAGGATTCCGACCTGTTTTCTCAGCCGATTAAACTCCAGCTTGAGGACGAGCGGGACCAGGCCGCGAGTGGGGAAGAAACTCCAGCGCGTCTGCCTCTCCCTCTCTCTTCTCAATCCCCTATCTCTCTCAATCCCTCTCGATTTCGGCACGATTTCCTCGAGCTGCGCGCGGACTGAAGGCGGGAGAAGTCCCGCGTGCGAGCGATTTCCCGCCCTGGGTCGCTTCCTTTTCCCGCACGCCCCGCCCAGGGCTCCTTCCCTTTCCCGCGCGCGGCAGCTCACGGATATGGCGACCGTCTCAGGCTGTTTGGCGTCGCTCTGGACGCCCAAGATTTCCTATACCAAGCACATCACCCGCAGCGAAGCGCGGGCAGCAGTGGCTAGTACTGATAATTTATTTGCCTATCGATCAAGTTTCCAGTTGCACACATCTAGTCAGTTTAATGAAAATTAATTATTCCTGTATATCATGCCACAGGGCAATCTTGGCTGCAGGCTGGGCGTACATGCAGCACCGAAGCTGCGCTTACCGCAAGGCATAAGCAATTGAACCTGATGCCAACAGGGCGGGCAACCTTGGGCTGTGCCTGATTATGCAGGGCGTAGGCACGAGGAGGCAAGCTGTGAACTGATCAAAATCTGACGAAAGACTGATTAGAAACAATTGCATGGTTAGGATTTACAGTCGCGCCTGTTGTGAACTGATCGCTTCTTGGCTAGTTCAAATGAAGATTGAAATGGCTTCAAGCATATCTTTATACTACAATTTCAGCTAAAGCAACCAAAATCTGACGAAAAACTGATTAGAAACACTGCATCATCAGAGATAAAGTACAGCAACACTCACAAGGGAATGGATAACTAAAAAATCTCCACGATCGTTCCTGAACAAAATTCATCACACCTTCCAAAAGGAAAAAAAAATGACAGCCTTCGTCCATCTGTTAATAATTAATGTTTCAAGCTAACTACAAGTTCAGTGTCCAGAACTCGAGGACGAGGCCAAATGAGCTTCCTGAACCCCCTGAGGTGATTGAAATTTAAAAAGAAAGTTCAGTCTCCATTATGCACTGCTCTAGACACTCCTACAGTCTATACTGCAGGACAAGCCTCCCTTCATAGAAGAGGAATCACACCAGAAAGTTTCTCTCCATTTTGGACAAAAAAAGGGACTGAATTCTTGAACAGTGGAAGTATAGTTCCAAGAGAGAGCAAATCGATGACGACCGTTTCAAGTGGGAACAATTCCATTTCATTTGGCATCTCCTTAGCTATAACTACTAGTCGATGTGGCACAGGGTTTTCTGGTTCTCAATGTGGAGCAAACATATGGATCGGTGAAAAGATGCATAGTACTGTAGCTGAGCATAGGGGATATAATTGTACGAATACAAGCAAAGCGCAGGTTGTCCGGACATCAGTAGTTCTCAGTCATTATTACAATACACACAGTAGGATTGTACATCGCCTAGAAAAACTAACACAGGGGTTCATGATAAGTGGAGTTGGTAGTTGATGGCGTGGAGGGGCATGTGCATCAGGTACAGCTTCCTTCAGAGTGTTGGTTTCCCAGCTGTCTGATCATCTTTGGAGTCACGCTTCAGTGTAGCTGTAAAAGAGTTGTGTTGGCAAAGAGACAACCTTCATAAGCGTAACATAGTAAAAAGTTGTGTTTGTATAATTAAGCAGTTGTCTACATAAGGAGTGAAGCTGAACTAAATGTACTGTACACTCACGGTTACAGTTGTAGTCGCCCCCTGGTGATTCAACAGTGGTACCTACAAGAGGATCCGCATGAGGTTAGTGCAGTTTTGGGATTGTCTTGGTGCTGAAGTACTGCATGTTTCTAATTTGCGTAGGGACATAGGCGAAATTCTTGGTATGTGTGGAGATTGTTGTCCATTCAGCTTATGGTCTAAGTGTAACTTCTATGTAAATTCTTATACACATAGCTGCAGTGTGCTTTCAATGGCATCACAATGTTTTGACTGATACTACAGACAGTTTGGCTTTGCTATAAGATTTACCGTATAATGAAGTCTAAGCTGTCGTTGTCAAATTAAGTTCAGATTCTTCTGATCCAAATGTTCCTGGTTTGTTTGGACAGTAAAACAGCTGAATTATTAACTTCAGTGGGGCAATAGATGAACTACTAAGTATTAACAAAGGCGCTGGTTGTTGGTGTTAGTGATAGCTGTTGGCTACGCACATACCCCTTTCTGAATGGTAAGCTTTAGCTTTATGATATATGTGACTAGCTATGTACTATTACATGGCAAAACTGTATCATGGTCCCTAAGAACCATCCTAAAATTTCTTTTATAGGAATTTGATAAAGGGCGTGCATCATCATCTGGCAACAGAGACGCTAATTACAATGCATAAGATGCAGGAGAGAGCGATACAGGTTGCAAGGTTATGTTGTACTTGCTCTTACCGTTCACAGGCTGCTGGATTACTCGGTGCTCAGAATCCCGCATATCTTGTGCTGTTGTCTTATACCAAAGTGGCCAGATGTGCAGGAGATGACCGCTGCTGATGGCTATATGTGCAATGTCAGGTATAGCTGTAACCGGTGCATATGTGTTGAGGGCATATGTGAGATCAGAGCTGTTGAATTCGATGTCGCTAACAGGACATAGGTTGTTGAAGAGTCGGTGTATTATTCCATCAGAGCGCAGATGCGGTGGCATTCCAAGTATGTGAATCTTGAGATATTGGTCATTTCCTGGTGACTGTGGGCGGGTAGGTGGTGAGTGAGTGATGGATATGTGGCCATCGACGGGTAGTGTACAGGAACGATACTCGATTGTCCATGGCATGAGCGCAAGGATGCAATCACCAATACGGAGGTATGGTTTTCTCATGATGCGAGTTGCCACGGCAGGTGATTCGGCTAGCACGAGGTAATCTCGACCATAGCGTGAGATCTTCTCTAGCGGAACGCAGACCTGACACTGCTGGTGTATTGCAGCCTGTATGCTCTGATGATGAACGTTGTTCTGGGCTGGTTGAGGGAACTTTGGAGGGGCCATGACAACTACTGCGAGGCCTAGAATATCGTCGTTGGCCTCTGATTCGTCGATGATTGTGAGATTTCGACAGTGGAAAGTCGCCATCAGTTGGTGCGGATCTGCTGCAGCAATCATATATAAAGCTGTGGATTAGTCGCATAAATCGGCACCGCGCGTTGCTACAGTGCAGGAGGGGCCAGCGCGTGAGCGACTGAATGAACATTGTTCTCTAGTTAGGGTAGCAGGGGTGCAGATAACGTACCTAGAGACGGATCTGGTCCTTCGCTGAAGCGGCGTTCTTGAAGCTCTGCTATTCGGAGTTTCAAGAAATGGTACAAGATATCTAGGGTTTGGCTGGTCGATCCATTTGAGCGGCGCGGATAGCTTGGCAACGGAGAATACGGTGGTTTGGGATCTGCTTCGTACGGTGGATATGGTGTATGGCAGCAGCTGATCTGAGGGAGAGAGCAGCGAGGTGAGCTCGCGGTAGAACCGATGGGGGGAATGTGGACGGGAAGCTGCGGCTGCTGCCTCAGAGGATCGATGGAGGGGTTAAAGAGACGACGAAGGGGTTTTACTTTTTTACCCTTTGGGCTTGGTTACCTGATGCTGGGCCTGGCCTCATTTGGGTCGGCTGTTGCTTGCATCTACATTTTTTTTTTGACCAGGCATCATAGACAGTTATATTAAGCCAGCTCGAAGGAACAGGCATGCAGTTCATAAGCAAACGATATCGAAGACTCCAAATCTACATACATCACCAGTAGCGCTCCTCTTCCTTGTCCTGTGTGTGAACGTACTGATCACGAGAAATCTCCATCAAGTCTTCATCATCCAGCTCCTTTGTGGGATAGGGCTCTGAGTCCTTGGTCTGATTCGGCAAAAGGAGTGAAAGCCAAGTTAGGAAATCATCAAAGAAAAAGTAAATTGCGTCCAATACAACAATTTGATAGGAGAGTACAAATTGGTCCAACAACTTGTAAATTAACTCATATAAAGTACAAACATTGCTAATATGCCAAAAAAAAAAAAACTCACAATAGACTTTAAAATTAATGGTTAAAAATCCAATCTAATATGAACATCCCAAATCAAACCTGAATAATATATTGGTTTCAAACTACGAAATATGATCACAATTGCTATAAATTTTCAACCTTCTATTTTAGACAAATGAGACATAATATTTTCATCTACCTACTTATTACATGGCAAATCATGCCCATAATTCTACCGTATGTTAGCACTTCAGTATCTGACAAAAAAAAATGTTGGTCACCTTTCAAGAAAATACGAACTTGTATGGTCATAATATTGTCCAAAATTAGAGTAGTTGCTGAAGAAAAACAGATGAACATCATGATTCCAAAAACAGGGGAACATCATGATTTCTGTCATAAAAATTTATGAACTACTGCTAGAAAACCATATGCTGCATGTTGTAAAATGATCATCCTTAGAGCATCTCCAAAGGGTTATGCAATTGGACTTGACATTTACTAATTTGTATAAAACTCCTAAAAAACCCTCTCCAATGGTTATACATTTAGCTTTTGCATTTTCCATAACTTGGCATTTGGAGGGAGAGACTTGGCATATATGCCAGGCCACTCCGGCTATGCAAATAGCGCTCGCGCGTTTCTCCCCTCCCTCGCGCGACTTTCTCGCCGTCTCCCTCCACCTCGCGCCGCCATAAACTTTCCCTGTGTCTTCACGTCCTTCCCTTCACGTCCATGAACGGACCCTCGCGCGTCCACGAACGAACTGGCGGCGACGACGAACTGATGAGGCCGCAACGAACTGGCGGCGGCGCGACGACAGACCTGGACCTCCACGAACGATGACGGACCTGGACCTCCACGAACGGACCCTCGGACCAGGACCACGCAACGAACGACGACGCTGGCGTCCACCAAAGGCGAGCAGACGCAAAGAGACCTGGCGACGACCGACCTGGACCTCCACGAATGGCGATCTGCCGCGAAGACCTGGCGGCGATGGAAAGGAGTGTGCGCGAAAAAATTTGGCAGAGACGGGAATGGCGCGCGAAAAGAGAAAAGTTTTCGGGAAAAAAATGTGAGACTTGGCAAAATGCAAAACGTTTGGAAAACACACCTTTTTAGACTTGTCATTTTTATTTGCAAAGTCTCAAATTGCCTCAAATGCAAAACTACAATTAAATAATCCTTGGAGATGCTCTTACATGTTAAAACCACCTTGACATGATTAGAATAGAGGATTAAGGTTAAAGAACAATAGACACTAACTATATTCATGAGGAGCGACACCAGCTTCTCAGTGACGAGGCTTTCATCACTAGTGTTATGCACATCTTATAGTTGCCAAAACCATCTTAAACATTTCCACGACACATAACTGTAAACCCAACATTCAAGTAACAATTTTTATATGGACACTTTTCATGAATATTAACATAATTTCACAAATAATTCCCAACATTTTACACTGCATTGGCAGCTCAATGAAAGGTTCTCAGCCTCAATAGAGCAAAGCTCCATACTAGATATACATACATAGTCAAGCTCAAGTGATTATTTACATGCAGAGTGTTGTTACTTAGACAAACTCAGTGCATCTCAGGTGGCAGCAAGGCCTTGGATAGGATCCGCATCCTGCTGGTGCTTCTAGCATCCTTGGGATGCCATGCCAAGTGTCATTCAACACACATGCTCACTGAAGCAAAACCACAAACACCTGATTACCTGAACAATAAGAGCCAACTGCAGAACAAAATGTTGAATGGAGACCAACAGATATTTGAATTAAAGATGGGCACAAGAGTATCTAAAATTTTTGTTTTCACTTAGATTTGTTTTCACTGACACAAGATAGCATCTTGTCGTATCAAATTTCTTCACCCAGTCAAACAATTCAAGGGTCTTGGCTGACTGCTTTGTGATCCAATGATGCAACATCTCCACCAGTCGTTAGTACATAATTAATCTAATTCCTGTAGGTGATGACAATATTAGTGGGACAGCAATGTTTTGAAAGTTTTGATTAGTGCTGACCTAGGTAGTCTATGTATCAAACAGAATTGTGAGCTAGTACCTCAACAAGAACTTTTTGATATTAAAGGTGAACAAAATCTTCCCTTTTTGTTTCCTGCAAAACAAACAATCTAGAACAAGAAAGCAAAGGAATTGAGATGCCTGGACAGAACTTTTTCATATAAAAGGTGATCAAAATTTTCGCTTTTGGTTTGCTGCAAACAAACAAGAGCTTTCATTAATTTTAGCTCTGACTGCAAATAGAACATGATCGTTACTTCAGACGCTCGTAATCCTTACTTCAAATGCTCGAGAGCTAAAGCATAATCGTTACTTTATACGACGCTCGTAATTGTTACTTCAGAGACTTTATATCACAGACGCTTTCTAACTAACGCGCGTCGGTAGGAGGCTCTTATTGCAGACGCGCATGTGTAATATTTATTTTTTTCTGAAACTGTGCTTTAGCATGTTTTTTTATCAAGAGAAGTTAGATGTTCAACAATGCGATGGCCCTATAGGCGAGATGTCATAGGGTCCTCGGCCACACTCACACAAGGCACCGGCTCTAACGGTGGAGCTTTATAACTTTATAAAGAAACTCTATTTTGCGACGTGGGAGAAAGGGAGGCCGGCGAGCTAGCCGGCAAACAGCAACGCCAAGCTCCTGAATCCGGCCGCTATCCAGGCATCCGCTTCTTCATCAATGGCGCCTATGATCTGGAGAACGGTCTTCGCGCTGTGGTCGAAGGTTTGCCGGTTACGCTCCTTCCAGAGGGCCCATGAGACCAGCAAGACCACATAATCGAATCCTCGTCGAACATGGCTGGCACTGCTTGTCGCACCTCTAGCCACCAATCGACTAGCCTGGAGTCGGCACTCAGGCAAAAATCCGCCCATCCAACGCGGTGGAGCAGGCAGTGCCAGACCTTTTTTGATAGCACATAGTCGAGAGCAGGTGCAGTGGTGAATCTAGGATATTACTTCATTGGAGTCATGGTCTAGTTGACGGGGTCAAACATGGACTAATTATCTATTTTAAGAGTAATTTGTATGTGGATAAGAGTACTTATAGTGTAGTTTTTAGCAAGTCATCGGGGTCAGCTGACCCCGATAGTTGCATGTAGATCCGCCCCTGAGCAGGTGATCAACGGTCTCCGGCAGCTGGTCGCAGAGCGTGCATCCATCGTGTTGTTGCAGTCCGTGTCACTTCTTGCGCTCGGATGTCTAGAGGCGGCCGTGTAGAGCGAGCCAGAAGAAGAACTTCACCTTCGGCAGCGTCAAGGCCTTCTACAGCTCCTTCATGCCAGCCATGGTGGTCCTTCCGATGAAGAACGCCTCGTAAGCCAAGGCGCTAGAATAGGTTCCGCTATGCGTCCATCGCCATATCATCTGGTCGCGCTCGAGCGGCCTGAGTTGCACGTCGGAGGTGAGATCCCACACTCTCATGAACTGCACGAAGAAGTTGTTCGTCGTCGTTCCAGAGACGTCTCTCGCCCAATGCTGCTCGTGGAGGGCGTCTTTTGACCTTGCATTTTCGGCATCGTGCGGTGACCGTTCTGAACAGGTCGGGGGCGATGTCGGGGCATTAACCATGACGGGCAAAACGAGAGCCCGCCTCAGAGGCCGTCGGAGGGGTGTCTGCAAGTTCATTTTTGTAGTAGTGATAGGCAAAAGTTAAGTCTAGTATGCTATTTACAAATAAGAGAGTTTCATAAACATACATGGCACATACTACATATAGTCCTCCCTCAGTATAAAAAATGTTAGTGTATTACACACAGACACACACATATACACACGCCACTTGCTAATCATGCAAATAGCAGTTTTCTGGCAGGAAAGAACAGTTCATACACATGAGGAAGCCTACAACAACAGGCAAGTTTATTTAAAAAGTAATAACTCTGATCTTGAGCTTGAATCAGTATCCAAATCATCCGACAAACAAAGATCAAGGACTAGATCTACACATCGAGTAAGCTCAAATCCAATCGCAACACAAGAGACTACGGATGATCCTAGACCCAAATGGGAACATCGGTTCAGAGAGAGGGAGAGGGATCGATCTCGTACCGTTATCAGGCCGACGCGAAGTGCTGTCGGAGTTGTCACGGTGGCCATCCACGTCCCTCGACAGGTTTGAGGCCGTCATCGTGAGGAGTAAGAGGAGGAGCACCCCGTCCCCACTCCACCAACAATTCGCCGGAGCGCCGGGCTGCAACGGCGGGAGCCACAGGGAACCGGGATCCACCGCTCACAGAACTCAACCTCGTGGTGGGGAGAATGAGTGCCAGTGTCTATCGGCGCAGAGGGATATTATATACACATGAGGAAGCCTAAAACAATAGGCAATTTTATAATTTTATTTAACCAAGTAATAACTCTGATCCTAGGCTTGAATTTTTAATCTAATATCTGATACACAGAGAATAAGGAGCAGATCCAGACGTCAAGCAAGTTCAAATCCGATCGCAACCCAACAACTACCGACGATACCACCCAAATCAGAACATCAGGTTCAGAGAGAGGGGAGGAATATGTCTGTTCCGGATTTAGGCCGAGGCAGAGCAGGACGCGATGTGCCGCTGGATTTCTCAGGGTTGATGTACACATCCCTAGACTGATTCCAGGCTGCCATCGTGAGGAGGAATATGTTGGGGTTAGTCCCACATCGAGAATTGATGATGGGGGAGCACAACATATAAGGCGGGGCAGTCCTCACCTATCAGACTAGTCTTTTGGGTTGTGCAGGCTCAAGGCCCGTATATGTTGTGTGGTTGAGTGGACCCGGGAGGGGGAGCGGCACCAGCAATGGGCTGGGCCGTCTCCCAGGAACCGGGCAGGCCCGGTAAGCAGGCAGGGCACCTGCAAACGGGCAGGGCCCAGCAGGCCCGGTTCTAACAAGTGGTATCAGCCCATAGTCAGAAAACCTAGAAAATCTCTATGGTCACATGGTGACGGGGGAGCCCGTTAACGTTGGTCACATGGTGAAGAGTTGGGCCCAATGTGTGACGGGGGAGATTGTTGGGTTTAAACCTGGAAAATCTCTATGGTCACATGGTGACGGGGGAGCCCGTTAACGTTGGTCACATGGTGAAGAGTTGGGCCCAATGTGTGACGGGGGGAGATTGTTGGGGTTAGTCCCACATCGAAATTGATGATGGGGGAGCACAACATATAAGGCGGGGCAGTCCTCACCTATCAAACTAGTCTTTTGGGTTGTGCAGGCCCAAGGCCCGTATATATTGTGTGGTTGAGTGGACCCGAGAGTGGGAGCGGCACCAGCAATGGGCTGGGCCGTCTCCCAGGAACCGGGCAGGCCCGGTAAGCAGGCAGGGCACCTGAAACGGGCAGGGCCCAGCAGGCCCGGTTCTAACACGTGGTATCGGAGCCTGGGCCGGGTCTAGAACCCAAGACAAGCCCCGGGCAGTCAAGGGTGGCACGTACCACCGATGTTGTGACTAAGGGGGGATAGTTGGGGTTAGTCCCACATCGAGAATTGATGATGGGGGAGCACAACATATAAGGCGGGGCAGTCCTCACCTATCAGACTAGTCTTTTGGGTTGTGCAGGCCCAAGACCCGTATATGTTGTGTGGTTGAGTGGACCCGGGAAGGGGAGCGGCACCAGCAATGGGCTGGGCCGTCTCCCAGGAACCGGGCAGGCCCGGTAAGCAGGCAGGGCACCTGCAAACGGGCAGGGCCCAGCAGGCCCGGTTCTAACAGAATAGGAGGAGCTCCATGCCCCAACTCCACTGACTGATCGCCGGAGAGCCACGCCGCACCAGACCAAGCCAGCCAAATGCCCAGCAACCGGAATCCGCCGATCATGAGACAACCTCGTGGTGCGAGAATGGGGGCTCAGGGTGCGGGAATATATTGAGGCCAGCGGATTGTAGAAAAGGCAAGCGCCAAGCGTGGGGTGCTACCTGCGTGGCGAGCGCATGAGGCACGCATGAGGAAGACCACCGAGAGCGCACCCGAAACTGAAACCGGCGTGGAAACATGTAGCGATCGGTAAGCGACGGTTCCTTGCGAGAATGGGTTCCGCAGAGAGTCCGGAGTGAGCCAAAGGATGCAAGAACAAACAAACTTGGTCGACATTGTGGAGTCGTGTAATGACGCCCCGTACCTTCCCTTTTGAAATAATGTCTAATACTAAAATAACCATACCGCCATCCACTCAGTTGGTGTGTGTGCCACACACAGCGTCGAGGTTGGGGCATGGTACTTCTAGATCAAGGTCCTGCAGCTCAGCCCCACTCGCCTCGAGTGGGCGACCAACATGGTAGGCATTGACTTGCCCATCGGGTAATGCGACAGCAATGGCGCTAATGCAAGGTGCACATGTCTTGGAGGGACAAGTATGGTGATGAAACGGCGGATCCGGAGCACCGTGTGGTCCACGTTGAAGTGCTCCGACTCGTTGAAAGTAGGCCTCACCTTCCGCCGGTATTCCAACACCAAGCGGACTTCTTGTAGCACACGCCGCATGGGTTGCACAGCGTGCCTTCACAAGCTGGCCCCATCCTCCATTGTCGGGTCGATGTGGCGCCGTAGTGCAGGCATCACCTCTCCGGCTTGTCTTCCTCGTTGCCTAGAGCCAACACTGCCACTACTGGCGGGTTCCACTGTAGGGGGAGGAGATGGAGGAGGTGGGGGAGAATTCTCCCTCCTGGGGGACGACCTCTTCTGCAAGTAGACATCTACATCAAGCATGGAGTTTAGGATCCGTCTTTCTGGCTAGGATTCCGAGTCCAGGATCTTTTGCCGGTGCGACTACACGAGCTCAGAGATGACCGTCGTAGTTGCCATCGCCGGAGGAGGGAGGTGTGCGTACACCTGCTTCCGGAGCACCACCCTGGGTGAGTCTGAGACCGGCTAAATCTCTTGTGATGACGGCACCAGTTGTCGGAGCTCGGAGATTACCGTAGTCGCAGTCGCCGGCGGAGGGAGGTGCACGTGCACCGGCTCCCACAGCGCCTCGGCCGGCCAGAGCCGAATCCTGCAGGCATTGTGGATAGCGCCTTGCCCTAGCAGATGGATCCTGCATTGTGGCGTCTCGGTGGCGCGGCATTGCACGCACTACTTCTCCCCCGGCGCCGCAACACGTATATTCTATGGGTAGAGAGGCACACCGATGAGGACGAAGCAATCGTCTTCTTTGTAGCCCTCCATGTCGAAGCAGTCGGAGCACTCCAAAAAGCACCGCATGGTCCTCTAAATCCGTCAGATGCAGGACCATCCTGTACCACCGGTGCAGTACTAGCCTATCACAAGACCAGGTAGCGCCACAAGGGCAAGAGGCAGCAGTAGGGTAAGCCTACATTTGTACCCAACTACTTAAATATTTATGAAGTCATTGATTCTAGCACAAACTATATAAAGATTAGGTGTATTTCTCTCCAACACACACACAACACACACGCGTGTGCACACATGCATAGGCAAAAATTAAGGTTCTGAAACTCAAACTTTACACAGCACTCACAACAATGTTTTGATGCAACACAAAGAACCAGATTACTTCCTTCCTTGCGTTTGACCTCATCCACCATGTCCTCCATCGTCGCCCACCATATCAGCGTTCTGAGTTCAAGATCGATGGCTACACGAGCACCAAGGGCCTTGCCATCCGCATCCACCTCGGTTCCTGCTCCTTCAGCGTCGGCGACCACTCCTGGCACCTAGCTCGCCTACCCTCCGAACAGGGACTCCATGCAGAATGCCGACTTCATCTCGTTCTACCTCGTCCTCGAGGACCCGGCCGCCCCGGTGCTCACGCAGTTTTACGTCGCCCTGCTTGACAGTGCTGTCCCACACCTGGGCCTACCTAAACCTACCCCATGACTTGTTTCTCTACCTACGTCGTGCAACGCAGCACTGGGGCTTCAACACCTTCATCCAAAGGGAAGTGCTCAAGAAGTCGCGAGGTACCTCAACCTTAAAGATATGACTACTCCTTCTGTGTCCGCTGTTAGGTTATTAACGTCGTCACCGGGTTCCGCATCGAGAACGCTGACTCTGATGCCACCAAAGCTGCCGCCACCGCGTGCGTCCATGTCCCGCTGCCGGACCTGTCGCAGAACTTCGGCGAACTACTGCGGAGCGAGCTGGGAGCCGACATGCGCTTCAGGGCGTGGACGGGGAGGACTTCACGACGCATCACTGTGTGCTTGCAGTAAGGTTGCCGGTGTTCAGGCCCAGCTGTTCGGCGCTATGAAGGAGGCGTCTCTTCTCACCAGGGAGCACTGCTGGGTGTGCAGATTGGTGTCTTGCGGGCAAACGAATTCTGCTCTTCATATACACCGACACATTAATTCCCCACCAAGCACGATATCCAAGAGGAAGTTCTCATCATGGCTCAGCACTTGCTCGTTGTAGACGGGCTGGGTACCATGTCGCACATGATTTGGGTGGTGGCAGATGAACAGACGGAGTCTGACCGAAGGAAACACGAAACATACGGTTATGTCGAAAGGTCGATCGCTTAGCTGAATAAGGCCGAAGGGCAATACGGTATAGGTCATGTCAAAACACACACACACACGCACGCACGCACGCACACGAGCACACACCATTTGTTTGCGCGCATGAATGTGTTTAATGCATAAACAAAAATTAAGAATTTACAAATAACAGAGTTCCATAAACATGCATCCACTCAGTGTTAGTACTTGAGATGTTGTAGACAACTGTTAGTAGAACTTTGTAAGTGCGCTACAGGCAGGGCCGCCTGGGGCCAGAATACCGGTCGAGGGCGAGCCCTACTTTCAACAAGTCGGAGCACTTGAGTGGATGATAGCCTATTGTTGGGGCTGGTTTTTCTATGGTCCATTATTTATTTTTAGATTTTTACCTTGTTTTTTATTCTGTATAGCCCAATCCAAATTTTTTAGGCTCAGCCCATGGTATATTTTTAGGTCAGTCCACATAGAATTTTTGATAGACTAGCACACACCACAGTTTTCTAGGCCAGCCCATACCACATTTTTCTTAGGCCTGTCCAAACACAAATAATCCATAGGACATCACAAATTCTCCTGAACCCACTCAACTCGCCCCCTCATCCACCTCAGACTGCTGCACCACTCATACTCTCGCGTTACCAGCCGCTCCGCTGGCGGCCACCTAAACGCAAGGTTTCATGTACAAGGTGTGCGACGTGGCGCCTATGACTACTACGAGCGACACGACCTTGGTTGATGAGTAACGAGTAGATCGACGTACCGTCGCCTGGAATGTGTCGTTGTCTTCTTTGTAGCCCCTCTATGCCGAAGCCATCGGAGGAGCCAATCCGGCCTTGGGAGATCTTCATCTTTGGACAAGTCTGGCATGGGCAGCCACTCATACTCAGCATGTGGGGGGGGGGGGGAGGGGAAGAGGAGGAACAGCCGAGGCGAGATGTACTTTCAACCAGTCGAAGCACTCCAACAAGCACAGTGCGGTTGTCCAAATCCGTCGAATGTAGGACCATTCTGCACCCCCACCCCACCACCATTGCCTAGTTGCCAACACATCAGCTAGTTGTCGATTAGCTGCTGTCGATTACGGCTAACCGGAGTCTAGTAGAGTTTCGGCAAGGGCACGTTAAGATCCGCGATCTGGACGTGAGAAGCAAGACAAACAACCAAGACAAGGGTTTATCCAGGTTCATGCCGCTCGGAAGCGTAATACCCTACGTCCTGCTTCTCGAGTATGCTGTATTATCAAGTGTTGAGTACAATGAGAGGCTAAGCTCTCTAGATCTAGAATGCCAGAGAATAGATCTGTCCCAGACCACAGGGGTTTGGATTACAAGAGAGACCGTAGAGATCTGCCCCGTATTCAGTTGAGTTCTAAACGACCTCTGCCCCTCCTTATATATGCCGAAGGGATAGAGTTACAAGTAGAATAGCCTATTTGGTACTAATACTAAACTGTGCGGTGCACGTCGTGTGCCGCACGGCTTCGTCTTGGACTGGGCCGTCTTCGGTGGTGAGGTTCAAGGATAGCCGCGAGGGTATATGGGGTCATATCCCCACAGCCGCACCCATGGCCCAGGAATGGCGGTCTCCACTCCTCTAGGTCTGAATCTGGTGCCCGCCGCCGGAGCCAGCCAACCAGGTGTCCCAGGGTCTGACTCTAAGGTCGCCCTACACAGTGGAGAGCATCTTTGACAACTTCAAGAAACGCCAAGGAGACCTCATCGAAGGTAGAAAACGAGTTAGTGTATTACACACGGACACACATGCAAAGATAGCAGTTTTCTAGCATCTCATCGTGCAAAAGAAAGAATAGTTCATGCACATGAGGAAACCTACAATAATAGGCAAGTTTATTTAACTTGTAATAACTCTAGTCCTGGGCTTGAACTAGTATCCTAATCATCTGATAAACAGAGAATCGGGAGCAAATCTAGACATTGAGCAAGTTCAAATCCGATCGCAACCCAACAACTACCGATGAAACCACCCAAATCAGAATATCTGGTTCACAGAGGGGAGGAATATGTCCGCACCGGATTTAGGCCGAGGCAGAGCAGGATGCGATGTGCCGCTAGATTGCTCAGGGTCATTGTAGATGTCCCTCGACCGATTCCGGGCCGCCATCGTGAGGAAGGAGGAACTCCACGCCCCAATTCTACCAACTAATCGCTGGAGTGCCACGCGACACGAGACCAAGCCACCCAAAAGCCCAGCAACCGGAATCTACCGCTCATGAGACAATGTCTTGGTGCCAGAATTGGGGCCCGAGGGTGCTTCTGGAGGGGGGAGTATATTGAGGCCAGCAGAGTATAGAAAAGGCAAGTGCCAAGCGGGGGGTGGTGTCTGCGCAGCGAGCACATGAGGCATACACGAGGAAGACCACCGAGAGCACGCTCGAAACTGAAACCGGCGTAGAAACCTACAATGATCGGCTAGTGACGGTGCCTTGCGAGATGAGGTTCCGAACAGAGTCCGGAGCGAGTCATAGGATGCGAGAACAAACGAACCTGGTCGACGGCGTGGAGCCATCTCAGGATCCCCATGTCCCTTCCCTTGGAAAATATTGTCTAATACTAAATAACCATACTGCCCTCTATTCGGTTGGTGTGTGCGCCACACACGACTTTGAGATTGGGGCATGGTACTTCTAGATCAAGGTCCTGCGTCTCGGCCCCACTTGCCTCAAGGGGGCGACTAGCATGGTAGACATAGACTTGCACTTCGTGTACTACGACATGGAGAGACAAGTTTGGTGATGGAACCGGTGGATCTGGAGCACCGCGCGGTGCATGTTAGAATGCTCTGACTCGTTGAAAGTAGGGCTCTCCTTGGCTGGTATTCCGGCATGAGGCAAACCTTCTTGTAGCACACGTCGCATGGGTTGCACAGCGTGCCTTCGCGTGTCGGCTCCATCCTCCAGTGCCGGGTCGATGCGGCGTCGTAGTGCAGGCACCATCTCTCCGACTTGTCTTCCCCATTGCCAAGAGCTGATGCCATTACGGATAGTGCAAGTTCCACTGTTGGGGAGGAGATGGAGGAGGACATGGTGGAGACTTCTCCGGCCTGGGCAATGACCTCTTCCATAAGTAGACGTCGACATCAAGCATATAGTCCAGGATCGGGTTGTCTAGCGAGGAATCTGAGTCCTGGATCTCATGTGGGCGACTCCACGAGCTCTGAGATGACCGTCGTCGTTTCCATCACTGGAGGAGGAAGCTGCATGTGCACCTGCTTCTAGAGCACCGCCCCTAGGTGAGTATGAGACCGACTGAATCTCTTGTGGTGGCGGCACCAATTGCTAGAGCTCGGAAATAACCGTACTCGACCTCGTCCTCATCCACCATGTCCTCCATCGTCGCCCGCATACTTGTCCACCATTTCTGCTTTTGGCTCGCATGAGTTCAAGATCGATGGCTACACACGTACCAAGGGGCTTGCCAGTGGCGTCCACTTTAGGTCTTGCTCCTTCAGCTACGTACATCGACCTCTCTTGGCACCTCACCAATCTCCTAACCAGGGACTCCATACAGAATGCCGACTTCACCTCGTTCTACTTCATCCTCGAGGACCCGCTGCCAACAGCGCCCCAGTGCTCATGTAGTTCTGTGTTGCCTTGCTTCGCCACACTGGTAAGACAGTGCCATCCCACACCCAGGCCTACCCCATGACTCGTTTCGCCGCCCACACCACGCACCGAGGCTTCAAAGCCTTCATCCAGAGGGAAGTGCTCAAGAAGTCGAGATAACTCAACCTCAAGGACGACTCCTTCTGCGTCCGTTGTGAGGTCAACATTGTCACCGGGTTCCACGACAACAAATCTGACTCTGATGCTGCCAAAGCCGCCGCCACATGCGTTCGCATCCTGCCATCGGACTTGTCACAGAACTTCGTCATACTTTAGAGCGAGGTGGGAGCCAACGTCTTCTTTGTAGCCCTCCATGCCAAAGCCATCCGGGAGCTGATCCGGCCTTGGGAGAGCTTGGTCGTCGGACCATTCCATAACACGCACGCACACACACACATAACACAGACACAAACATAACACACACGTGCGCGCGCACACACACATGCGCCATGCATATGGTGATCGGCGACGCTGGCGAGGAGTAGCGGGGGCCAAAGGGGGGCCGGCGATGTCCGCTCATCCATGCCTTGGGTGGCTCTGCTCTACTTCATCAGCTCCAAACTGGTCAGCGTCAGCTCTAACATTGTCAGCCCCCAATTCTAGCGCAAGCCACGTAGACATGTCCCCCACGCCATGCCATCCCACAAGGTCACAAGCGGGGCTTCAAGCACTGGCACCACCCAAGAAGAAGGTTAGATAGAAGAGAATGGTGAAGCAGCGAGGCAGGCCATGTGGGTTGTGTGGCACGTCCGGGATGTCATTGTGGAAGACTTGGCTGATCAATCGCCGGGTCATGCTCTGCAATGCCTGCGGGATCTGAGTCAGGCCCTCCTCTGGAAACAGTGGGTCATATCTGAGCTCCAGCACCCGATGGCACCGCCACACGAGATCCAACCATTCTCGATCTCAACTGGGGCGGTTGAAAGGCCCTTGTTTGGTTTTGATAATTGAGTGACAACTTTAGGTGGACTAACATGTGTGATGATTGAGATACACAGGAGTTAGTTCACAAGCACATGTGTGTGAGCAACATATGCCATGGTGGAGATGGTTTGGAGATGTTGTGAGGCTCAACACATGAGTTGATGAAGGAGCTCATTGCAAATGAGACATGACATGGAGTCATGTGACCAAGAGGTGAAGATCAAGATGAGGCTTGGCTTGATGGAGGCATATTTTCCATTGCGCCGGATGCAAATTGTTGTTGGAAACATGCTATCTATGGTGGTCAAGTTGGTATACTTGTGGGATAGCATGGTGGAGAAGATCGCGTTTTCGATGGGCTATAAATCATGGATTTACAAGCGCCGGACGCGGCGGTCGGACGCGCGGCCAGGCAGGCCGGACGCGTCCGGCGCGTGGAAGGTTGGCGTGGGCGGCCGGCTCGGCGCGGCGGCGAGCGCCGGACGCCGAGGAGGCGCGTCCGCGCACGCCGGACTCGGACGTAAACCGGTGCCGAGTGCCGCGTGAGCACGTTCGCCGCGACGCGCGCCGGACGCAGCGGCGGACTCGGGCGAGTCACCGTTTGGCGTCCGGCGGTTCTCGTGTGCGCGCGGGCGGTGGCGGGTGGTGGATGACCGGCCGGACGCGTCCGGCGGTGGTCACCAGGCGCGTCCCGCGCGGGTTTCGAGCGGATCGTGAGGTAGGCGTTGGGGATCAACGGTCGACTTCGAACGGTCGGTACACGTGGCGTGACGAGGAGCGCCGAACGCGGCTTGGAGCGTCCGGCGGTGGAGGCCGGACGCGTCCGGCGCTCGTGTTTCAGTTGCCCGAGGTGGCAACGGCTAGTTTCAGCCCTTGGGGCTATATATACGTGGTTTGGCCGGCTGTGGCCGGTGGCTGAGCACGCCCTGGCTATGTTGCCTTGTGTGGTGGTGCTTGGAAGCCCTCTAACTCACATATGCTTGGTAGTGACCATCCGATAGTGTGAGAAGAGCGATTCTAGTGCGAGTGCTTTGTGAGATTGCATTTGTGGCACTAGGTGGTTGTGTTGCAAGCCGGAGAGCTTGTTACTCTTGGAGGTTGCCACCTCCTAGATGGCTTGGTGGCAAGAGGCTCCGTGGTAGCACGCGTGGAGATACGGTGCTCCGGAGAAGAGATTGTGAGAGGTTCGGTGCTCACCTCGCGGGGATCGGGAAGAGTAGCCTTATTGGATTGCGCGTGTCATTGAGTTACCACCCTTGCGTGTGTGGGTTTGCTCGGTGCCTTGAGGGGCTCACTTGAGAGTGGTGTCTTGCGGTGCCTTGCGGGGCGTGCCTTGAGGGGCAAGTGACTTGAGGGTCACACCGAAGAACCATCTAGGTGAAAAGACCGGAGGAACCACCGAAGGTGTTGGTCGACACAACGGGGACGTAGCTTGGGGGCAACCAAGTGAACCTGGTGAAAAATCGCCGAGTCATCTTGTGTCCACACTTCGCGGTGGTTTGCAATCTCTTTCACAAGTTTTGTATTTACTTTTCTTACATTTTTGTATAGCTTGTGTAGTTGCTCTTGTGGTTAGTTAGCTTGAGTAGCTTGTTAATCACCTTCTTGCTTGTGTAGCTAGAAGTAGAGTAAGTTGCCTTGCTTAGCTTGTGTAGTTAAGTAAGATTGAGCTCTTGGGTTTGGCTTGTGTAGCTTTGTCCATGAGCATCTAGTGAGCTTAGGTTGGCTTTGTGCTTTTGCTCATTAGAATTGTGTAGGTGCACACCCGGTTGCTAAAGTACTAGTTGCTTAAGTTTGTGTGACCTTGCAAGCTAGACTTGTTTAGTGTGCACTAGCTAGATTGGCACCTTGTCTTCTTGTTTAGGATCTTTTACAAGGTGCATCTAGAGACATAGATAGAGGGGTGAAAGTCTTGGTTAGGCCGATAGATTTAATTCCGCACTTATATCGGTTAGCCGGAGCGATTAGTTTTAAAAAGGACTATTCACCCCCTCTAGTCCGCCATCTCGACCTTACAAGTGGTATCGAGCCGGGTCTCTCATTTAGTGGTCTTAACCGACCCGAGAGGATGGCGGATTATGGGCTAGATGTTGAGTGTCCACACATTTTTGATGGCACACACTTTGCACGATGGAGAAATTGGTTGTCATGCAATTTTAAGTTTATTTCTCCTCAATTGTGGTGGATTGTAGATGTGGGCTTCTCTTGTGCAATTGAAAGGAAAACTCAAGCACAAAAGAATTGCTTCACTCTCAATTGCCAAGCTACTAACATTCTCTATAGATCTTTGGATGATAGCATATTTGAGGAGATCATGGATTTTGAGTCCGCTCATGAGATTTGGGTATATCTCAATGAGAAGTATGGAGCGGCCTCCGATGTTATTGATGAGGAGTCCATGTTAGTGGCACATGAGGTTGTTGAGCATGACCATAACAAGGTTGTTGTGGAGGATTGCTCCACCTCATGGTCAAGTGAGGAAGATAATCGATCTACCTCAATCTCACTTGACAAGATGGAGGATGATGCCTCAAGTGATGCAAGTAATGATTCTACCCCAAGCACACTTGACGATGATGATGGTTCATGCTCAATTGATGATGCTACTACAAGCTCTCCAACATCATCATATTGCTTCATGTCACAAGGTGACACTAAGGTATCAAGTTGCAATGTGATTGATCATGCCTCATATGATGAGCTTGTTAGTAGACTTGCTAGCATGACCATGTCTTTGGAAAAAGAGAAAGCCAAAACAATGAAACTTGAAAATGAAAACTCTTTTCTAAAGACAACATGTGAACAACAAAAGCATCTACTTTATGTTATTAATTGTTCACATGATGTGTTAAACTTGGCCCATGAGGAACTTAGTGTTGCTCATGAAACTTTGTTGCAAGATCATGCTTTTCTCACTAAGAAGTTTTCCATTGAAGAAATTAAAACTAGTGAGAGCTCATCACTTGGGTTGAATGATCAATCACATATGACTAACCTTTGTGATGTAGGGAAGAAGCTTGTATCCACCTCTTGTGATGTTTTACTTGCTATGCCTTGTTCTTCACATATAGATGCTTGTTCTACTTCCTTGTCTTGTGAGACTAACATTTTGAAGGAGAACAATGAGCTCAAGAAGAAAGTGGAGAAGTTGAGCAACAAGCTAGAGAGGTGCAACAACTCCAAAGTCCTCTTCCAGAAAATGTTGAAGAGGAGTCAAAGGAGCCCTCATGACAAGAGTGGCCTTGGCTTCATCAAGAAGAGGAAGGTGACAAAGGGAGCAAGAAAGTTGGCCAAGAAGATGATGAGGCAAGAAGAAGAAAAGCTATCTCATTTCATGTGCTATCAATGCCATGAAAAGGGACACCTCGCAAAAGCTTGCCCCAATGAAGATAAGCTCAAGTTGAGGAAAGAAGAAAAGAGGCTCAAGCATGAGAAGCCTCAACCAAAACCCCAAGATCTAGTCAAGATCAACAATGAAGTTGAAATTGATGACTTGAAGATCAAGAAGAAGAAAACAAGAAGGGGTGGAAGAGCTTATTCAAGGCATCCAACTCCTATTCTAGATGCCAAGATGATGATGAGCAAGAATCAAGAGAAGAAAGATTTGGCTCACATCAAGTGCTTCAAGTGTGAAGAGATGGGACACTATGCCTCGGGGTGTCCTACCAAGCTTGTGAAGAAGGCTCAAGCAACTCAAAAGAGGCAAGGCAATGAAGAGCATCACATGAGCAATGAAGAAAAGGCTCAACTAAAGAGAAGATGCTATTTATGCTGGGAAAGGGGACACATGGCTTATTCATGTTCCCTAGGTAACAATTCTAAGCCTATTTCAATTGATGCAAATAGTATGCTTAGAAAGGATGGTAATGGTACCACTACGGTCTCTATTGCAAAACATCCCGCTATCCATACTAAGGCTTTGCCTAAGTATGTGGCTCCTAACTTGAGAGGACCCAAACATGTTTGGGTACCATCAAAAAGTGGATGATTGTGTGTAGGTACCATGGCATTGGAGACTTGATTCAATTAAGTTCATTTCGTTCATCATTTGATTGAATCAAGTATTGAAGCTTAGTGCTATTTCTTTCCCAATGCCAAGTCATGACAAGTGAAGTCCAATGTGCTACAACATACAAGTGCAATAATCAAGTTGTGGTAATCTATTGGCATTCGAAGGCTTGCAAAGTATTTGAGTTGAAGCTTGCTAGTGGATGATCATGAGCTATCAAAGTTTGACTCAATTTGAAGAGGCATAGCTCAATTGCTTAAAATCTGTCCAAATATTTAGAATCTGAGCTAGCAAAAAAGACAGCCATGATTGAGTGATCAAATCTATTTGGATTGACTTGAAATTTGGTATGGATGCTCTACACTTATGGTACAATATGCTGTACAAACTTCATGAAGATTGGATAAGAATTGCTTCGGTTTTGGAGTATATCTTGTCAGCAATAGTGCAGCAGTTTTCAGCATGCAACAGTAAGGGAAGATGTGAAATCTGGTAGCAATCTAGAAGGCCAATGAAGCTCAAATTTTTACAGCTGCTGGTAGACTTAGTGTTGCACATCTCCACCAAATTTCATGACATTTGGATCTGTACATTGTGAGATATGAATTATTCTTTGAAGGGTACAGAATCTGCCAGAAAAGTGACTATCTTTGGTTATATCAAGAGTCACTCAAATTGAAAGGTCCTCAAGTTGGTTTCATGTTTACAAGTGATTGAGGAACCTAAGTTTGGTTTTGAATTGGTCTAGAAGCATGAAGATTAATGAGTACAAGGCCATTTGATTGTGGAGTGTATTTGTTACACAGTTTGGTACTCAAATTGAAGATCAAGATCAAACTCAAGATGAAGATGAAGTTTAAGTCCCAGTGAATATTGAAGATCTTTTGGTATTTAAACAAGAAAGAAAAGGACTTAAAGAAGATTCCAAGTGATTCATCATATCAAGTCCAAGGATCAATCAAAGAAAGGCAATTCAAGTGAGTGTCAAGGATAGTTCTTGGTGAGAGATCACTTCTCCCTTGCGGGGGCTTGCCGGCCATGAGTGGGTAAACCAAGTGGGGATACTTGGAAGGCTAACATGGAAGTGGTGATCTAAGGATTATTGGAGATGCTCGGTTGAAGCAATCAAAAGGGTTGATCAAGAAAGCAAGCAACACCCAAGATAGAGAGCAATACATGACAAGTCAAGAAATAATACAAGTGGTACCCACACAAGTAGTATTCTCTCATGCAAGCAAGAATCACAAGAAGAAGCAAGCCAACCACAACAAGAAAGTGCACTTGATCTCAAGTGGGTTTTCATCTCATATGGGTGAAGCATGGTATTCAATGATAGTATCTATTGGCTTCATCAAGCTTATAAATGGACTTCACATTGCTATTGGAGGAATGTATTGGAATCTATGTGACTATCCTCTACTCCAACATAGCAAAGGTATCATTGTATTGTGCATGATCATTTCATCCCTTACTAGTATGCGGTTAAGTACATATAGTACATGCTTATTAGGATCATGCATAACAATGAAATGTTTTAAATTCATAGTCTACCACTATTGCTTGATTGTTTGATTTATCTAGTGGTATGAGTATGAGTTTGTTCATGAGCTAGTGAACCCAAGTACTTGATCTAGTTTGAATTGCATATAAATTTCAAGTACAACATTGGCAAGATAACCCTTCTAGTAAGGTGTGAAGAAGCTTGTCATTGGTTCAAACCGGACTTGAATGTTTATAAGTGATTCATATTAGTTCAAGTCAAAGAGAAAGAAGCTCATGAAAGTTTTCAAGTTCAAGAATTGGTTATTCATGATAAATCCAACAAGTGGTTACCATAATGCTAGTTCTTGCAAGAAATGTCTAGCTTATCACTACCTTCACAAGTGGTGTTCCTACAAGTGGTATGGTACACATGGTTTTCATTCAAGTGATATCTAGTACATCAAGATGATGGTTCCACAAGTGATCCTCAACTTTAAAGTGATCAATTCAAATCAAGAGAAGCTACCCTCACCAACAAGAAAGTGTTTACAGATTGGTTTGACTCATGCTTTGTCATAGGGGGAGGAGCCCCACTTCATCGGTATTAGAGACAAAGAAACTTCAAGTGACCTACATGTAGTATCTTTGGTGCTATGACAAAGGGGAGTGCCCAATGCATAGTTACAAGTGGATTCCTTGCAACTACATGTGGATTTTACAAGTGGTGTCATTCCAACATATGGTGTTGTCCATCAAAAATGAAGATTCAAGACTCAACCATCAACCCCTAGTTCCAATCCTTTGCATCAAGAGAATTTTTCTTACATGTGGTATCTTCAAGTGGTATTGCTGCATACTTTATGGTCATTGATGACAAAGGGGAGAGAATTGTACAAAGATATGCGAAGAAGCATACAAAGGGGAGAATGCGAAGAAGCATACAAAGGGGAGAAATATGGAACAAAAGAAGCATACAAAGGGGAGTAGAAAATGGACATGGATCAAGAGGGAGCAACATTAAAGAATGGAGGAGGATAAAAAATTCCTGATTAAGAGAAGCACACAAGTAGGGGGAGCAAGCTCATGAACTTGTTTGATTGCATTTGATATGTGCATATTCATGTGCTTGCTTGCATTCGCATAAAAATATGGAACAAAAGAAGCATACAAAGGGGAGTAGAAAATGGACATGGATCAAGAGGGAGCAACATTAAAGAATGGAGGAGGATAAAAAATTCCTGATTAAGAGAAGCACACAAGTAGGGGGAGCAAGCTCATGAACTTGTTTGATTGCATTTGATATGTGCATATTCATGTGCTTGCTTGCATTCGCATAAGTTCTTATATTTCAATATGCAATGCTTGTGTGGTGAATGCTAGTTATAGAACTTGATTGATGATTTGAAAAACTAGCACGTATAGGATGGTTTAGCTAGTCACATGTGCTTTACAAGTGGTACTAGAACCTTGCTTATAATGTTGATCTCATGAGGTATCTAGTGTTTTGTTTCATGTGATTTCTAGCTAACCATGATGCTAAGGATGGACTTCAATGGTGCAACTCCGATTTGTATCACGCTTCAAAGGTTTATCTTATACACCGTAGCATCACTTAGTAGTGCTAACTCTCCCAAAATTTTCATATTTATGCATGTGTGCAAGCTTGAAACCAAACCATTTGAGCACACATGTAGGGGGAGCTATCACTACCAAGTTGACTTTGTGGTACTTATCCAAATCATAACATTGAGCTTAAATGTTGGATAAGTGACATAAAGTCCAAATATTCTTAAATTCCATATCTTTGTAGAGTTGTCATCAATTACCAAAAAGGGGGAGATTGAAAGGCCCTTGTTTGGTTTTGATAATTGAGTGACAACTTTAGGTGGACTAACATGTGTGATGATTGAGATACACAGGAGTTAGTTCACAAGCACATGTGTGTGAGCAACATATGCCATGGTGGAGATGGTTTGGAGATGTTGTGAGGCTCAACACATGAGTTGATGAAGGAGCTCATTGCAAATGAGACATGACATGGAGTCATGTGACCAAGAGGTAAAGATCAAGATGAGGCTTGGCTTGATGGACCAGTTGCAAGTGTGAAGGGCAAGTTGAGGCTGCAAAGCGAAGGACCATGCGATGGTGAAGCTTGGGCAAGACTTGGCGCCGATGGACCGACGCAACGGTGAAGAGCAAGTGAGGTCAAGATCGATGGACCAAGAGTGTCACATGATGATATGAAGTGGATCATATCATTTGATGATCGTGTCGTGCATGCGGTGCATTGGCACAATGGAGGATGACGGTGGAGATGGAAATGCGCAAGGCAAAGGTATAACCTAGGGCATTTCATTTCACCGGTCTAAAGGTTGAGTAGAGAAGTACTTGACCGGATTTAGGATAGATGGCCGTACTATCAAGAGGGGTAATCTTGTTTGCATATCGGTCATCTAGTGCCACTTGAGCGATCTAACATTGCGATGTGCTAGGATCGAGTGGCGTTGTGAGATGAAGAGAAAATCCTTTGAAAATGATTGTGAAAATGCTAACACACAAGCACATGGAGTTGTACACTTGGTGGTGTTGGCACATTTACAAAGGTGGCGAATGTTCGCGCTGTGGTTTGTAGGGTTGAGTTGGGCTTGGGTCCTCTCCTCCCGCCGAGCTTGCGAGGCGGGATTCGGCGCTTTCGGGAAAATTGGAGGCATATTTTCCATTGCGCCGGATGCAAATTGTTGTTGAAAACATGCTATCTATGGTGGTCAAGTTGGTATACTTGTGGGATAGCATGGTGGAGAAGATCGCGTTTTCGATGGGCTGTAAATCATGGATTTACAAGCGCCGGACGCGGCGGTCGGACGCGCGGCCAGGCGGGCCGGACGCGTCCGGCGTGTGGAAGGTTGGCGTGGGCGGCTGGCTCGGGCGCTGCTGAGCGCCGGACGCCGAGGAGGCGCGTCCGGCGCACGCCGGACTCGGACCAGAAACTTCTGGTGCCGAGTGCCGCGTGAGCACGTTCGCCAGACGCGCGCCGGACGCAGGCGGCGGACTCCGGCGGTTCTCTGTGTGCGCGGGCGGTGCTGGTGGATGCACTGGCCGGAAGCGTCCGGCGGTGGTCACCAGGCGCGTCCGGCGCAGGGTTTCTGAGCAGATCGTGAGGTAGCCGTTGGGGATCAACGGTCGACTTCGAACGGTCGGTACACGTGGCGTGACGAGGAGCGCCGGACGCGGCTTGGAGCGTCGGCGGGGTGGGGGCGGACGCGTCCGGCGCTCGTGTTTCGGTTGCCCGAGGTGGCAACGGCTAGTTTCAGCCCTTGGGGCTATATATACGTGGTTTGGCCGGCCGTGGCCGGTGGCCGAGCACGCCCGGCTATGTTGCCTTGTGTGGTGGTGCTTGGAAGCCCTCTAACTCACATATGCTTGGTAGTGACCATCCGATAGTGTGAGAAGAGCGATTCTAGTGCGAGTGCTTTGTGAGATTGCATTTGTGGCACTAGGTGGTTGTGTTGCAAGCCGGAGAGCTTGTTACTCTTGGAGGTTGCCACCTCCTAGACGGCTTGGTGGCAAGAGGCTCCGTGGTAGCACGCGTGGAGATACGGTGCTCCGGAGAAGAGATTGTGAGAGGTTCGGTGCTCACCTCGCGGGGATCGCGAAGAGTAGCCTTATTGGATTGCGCGTGTCATTGAGTTACCACCCTTGCGTGTGTGGGTTTGCTCGGTGCCTTGAGGGGCTCACTTGAGAGTGGTGTCTTGCGGTGCCTTGCGGGGCGTGCCTTGAGGGGCAAGTGACTTGAGGGTCACACCGAAGAACCATCTAGGTGAAAAGACCGGAGGAACCACCGAAGGTGTTGGTCGACACAACAGGACATAGCTTGGGGGCAACCAAGTGAACCTGGTGAAAAATCGCCGAGTCATCTTGTGTCCACACTTCGCGGTGGTTTGCAATCTCTTTCACAAGCTTTGTATTTACTTTTCTTACATTCTTGTATAGCTTGTGTAGTTGCTCTTGTGGTTAGTTAGCTTGAGTAGCTTGTTAATCACCTTCTTGCTTGTGTAGCTAGAAGTAGAGTAAGTTGCCTTGCTTAGCTTGTGTAGTTAAGTAAGATTGAGCTCTTGGGTTTGGCTTGTGTAGCTTTGTCCATGAGCATCTAGTGAGCTTAGGTTGGCTTTGTGCTTTTGCTCATTAGAATTGTGTAGGTGCACACCCGGTTGCTAAAGTACTAGTTGCTTAGGTTTGTGTGACCTTGCAAGCTAGACTTGTTTAGTGTGCACTAGCTAGATTGGCACCTTGTCTTCTTGTTTAGGATCTTTTACAAGGTGCATCTAGAGACATAGATAGAGGGGTGAAAGTCTTGGTTAGGCCGATAGATTTAATTTCGCACTTATATCGGTTAGCCGGAGCGATTAGTTTTAAAAAGGACTATTCACCCCCCCTCTAGTCCGCCATCTCGACCTTACAGCGGTACTCCCGAAGTAGGTGCATGTGCACTTCCCTTCTATGGCAACGACAACGATGACGGTCATCTCCGAGCTTGAGCAATCACCCCCATAGGAGATCCTAGCCTCTTGGAATCCCTGTAAGATACCCCGATCGTAGAATCCATAACTGATGTCGACGTCCACCTGCTGAAGAGCACGTCACCCCGTCAAGAGAAGTCTCCACCACCTCCTCCTACTCCTCCGACGATGGAACCCATGCCCATGTCGAGGTGTGCATGGCTTTAGAGAGAGGGAGAGGTATCTGTCTGTACCATTATCAGGCCGGTAGAGGAGGAGACACGTACAAATGCTGTCGGAGTGCTTGTCAAAAAAAAAAAAATGCTGTCGGAGTGCTTGTCAAAAAAATGATTTCGGAGTGCTTTGGGTTGCTATTCACATCCCTCAACAAGTTCCAATCTTCCATCGTGAGGAGGAATCTTGGAGAGCCCTCCTCTTTGAGGACTTGGGACTTGTTATTATCAAAGCCAAGCCGATCAAGAAAGAGAAGCTATCAGCCTGGAGAGGTAGTCAGTTAGTCACTTAGCTTAGTTCAGATCAGTTCTTCCTTTTTTCCCTTTAGACCTGAAGGTCTTGTAAATCTCTGTACAGTCATTCGTTTATTTAATTAAAAAAAAAGTAGGTCGGGGCTTCCCCGACCGATTCGGTCAAAAAGATGAAGAGCACCTTGCCCCAACTCCACGAACGGTTCAATAGAGTTCCAGAGACACCCTAATGGCGAGAAACTGAAATTTGCAGCCCATAGAACAACCTTGTGGTGTGAGAATGGGGGCTCTAGGAATGCTGGTGCCTATCCTGGAGGGAATCTTCAACACCTTCATCTGGAGGGAAGTGCTCAAGAAGTTGAGGTACCTCAACCTGAAGGACTACTCCTTCTGCGTCCGCTGTGAGGTCAACGTCGTAACCGGGTTCCGTGCCGAGAACGTCGACTCCGAGGCCATCACAGCCGCGGCTGCTGCCGCGTGCATCCACATCCTGCAGACATACCTGTTGTAGAACTTTGAATTTTATATCTACAGACTACTTAATTATTGGTTATGAAGTCACTGCTTCACCATATCTGCATGGCACACACTATCTCTCCTGAGTTGGGAAGTCTGAATGTGTATTTTCTCCAATATATATACACACACCACTTGTTTGCACGCATGAATGTGTTTAATGCATAAGCAAAAATTAAGGCTTTACAAATAAGAGAGTTCCATAAACATGCATCCAGTCAGTGTTAATGCTTGAGTTGTTGTAGACAACGATTAGTAGAACTTTATGTGCGCTACATGCAGGGCCGCCTAGTGCCAGAATACCGGCCCAAACACAAATAATCCAGAGGGCATCACGAATTCTTCTGAACCCACTCGACTTCCCCCTCATCCACCTCAGATTCCTGCACCGCTAGCTCGTACTCGTCTTCGGACCACAGTCCACCGAAGGCGGTTAGTCATACTCGGCATTGGGGAGGAACCGGCTAATGATAGGGATAGTGACATTGAGCGTAGTAACAGTGACACACAGCAAGGCGAGAAAGGCCAGCACACCGTCCTCGTCCACCACACGTCCTCCATCGTCACCCGTGTCCTCGTCCGCCATGTGCACTTTTGGCTCGCACGAGTTCAAGATCGATGGCAACATGCGCACCAAAGGCCTTGCCAATGGCATCAACCTTAGGTCCTGCTCCTTCCGCGTCGTCGACCACTCCTAGCACCTCGCCAACCTCCCAAACAGGGACTCCATGCAGAATGCAGACTTCATCTCGTTCTACCTCATCCTCGAGGACCCCCATTGCCAACAACGCCCCAATGCTGGCGCAGTTCTACGTCGCCTTGCTTCGCTACACTGGCAAGCCGGTGCCGTCCCACACCCGGGCCTGTCCCATGACTCGTTTTGCCGCCCAAGCCACGCACCGGGGCTTCAACACCTTCATCCGGAGGAAGTGCTCAACAAGTCAGGTTACTTAAACCTCAAGGACGACTTCTTCAGCGTTCGTTGTGAGGTCCATCACCGGGTTCCGCGCTGAGAACAATAACTCTGATGCCGCCAAAGCCGCCGCCGCATGCATTCGCGTCCTGCTGCCGGACCTGTCGCGGAACTTCTGCAAACTACTGTGGAGCGAGCTTGGAGCCGACGTCTTCTTTGTAGCCCTCCATGCCGAAGCCATCGGGGAGCCAATCCTGCCATGGGAGATCTTCGTCTTCGGACCAGTCCGCCGTGGGCGGCTACTCATACCCGGTCGATTCTAGCATGCACAGAATATAGAGTTGTCCCGCAGTACAAAATCTGAAGGTGTATTTCTCTCTGACACAGATAACACACGCACGCACACGCAAACGTACGGAGCAGCAGAACACGCACGCACATAACACACACGCACGCACACACATACCACACGCACGCACGCACATACCACACGCACACACATAATACACACGCACGCACCATGCATGGCGACTTGCAACATGGCCATCGGTGCAGGTGCTGGCGTGGAGTAGCAGGGGCCGAACGGTGCCGACAACGTCCGCTCATCCTTGCCTTGAGTGGCTCTGCTGTACTTCCTCGGCTCCGGTCTGGTCAGCATCAGCTCCAATAATATTGCCAGCCCCCAGTTGCAGCGCAAGCCACATAGCCATGTCCCCCGCGCCACGCCATCCCACAAGGCCACAAATGGGGCTTCAAGCACCAGTCTTCCCACTGGCGCCGGCCAAGAAGGAGGTCACACAGAAGAGGAACTCAAGGTGGCTGGGTGGGTATCCGCGGCGGAGCCACCTTGCCCTACCGAGCCCGGCCCTCCGCCCCATTCCAACCTTCAGGCTATCTTCTATGGGGGCTTAGTACATGAACTAAAAGCTCTGTTTAATGAGGGATTTGTAGAAGCTAGAATATAACATGTCCCACGGGTTTGTAACAAAGTACAGCTCGGATAGGTGCTATTTATTGAGTTTGTCGATGTTGATCCTGGTTCTCTACCAGTTTGTATCCAGGTGGCATTGAATGTTGGGTGCCATTAGGGCATTCACAATGCAAGCGTATCACAAAGTCCAAGACTATTTATTACACCTTATTTATGGTATTTCGCTGATGTGGCACCATATTTATTAAATAAAGAGGGAGAAAAAATAAGACTCTAAGTCTTATTTAGACTCAAAGTCCACAATGTTTGAGGTAATAGATAAGTTTAGACTCTATAATAGAGTCCGCATTGGGGACGCCCTTAATTCAAACATGCGAGACGTAGTATTATAACCTAGCTAGAGACGCCTGGATCTGAGCGTTTTGTAGCTGGAGGACGCACAAAAATGGATGAAGCGGCTGTGCGTGCACTTGACGACGTGGACGAAAACGGCGAGCACGTGTGGCACGCCGGCGCCAGCCCGCTACACGGTCCCCACAAGGTGACGACAGAGGAGAAGAGGAACCCTTGCCAGTTTGGAAGCTTTCCGCCTTTTTCCCCGGTCCCCACCATGAACCCTAATTCTTTCGTTCGAGCCGCTGCCGATCCTAGCCCATCGATGGCCCCGCCTCCATTGTTGCCGCCCGCGATGCAGCCTCCATCCGATGGCACCCCAGTCCCGCTCCTGCCCACCGCAGACCTCACATAACACAACACACACACACACACACACACACACACACACACACACACACACGCGAGCGCGCACGCATAACACACGCGCACACACAACACGCGCACGCACGCACCATGCATGGTAACCGGCAACATGGACATCGGTTCCGGTGCTGGCGAGGAGTAGTGGAGGCCGAAGGGGTGCCGACAACGTCCACTCATCCTTGCGTTGCGTAGCTCTACTGTAATTCGTCAGCTCGAGTCGATTCAGCGTCAGCTCCAGCATTGCTAGCCCCCAAATCCAATGCAAGCCGCGTAGCCATATCACCCGCGCCATCCCACAAAGCATGGGGCTTCTAGCACCAGTCTTCCCACTAGCACCAACCAAGAAGAAAAGGCCGACAGAAGAAGACGGTGAAGAAGCAGGACAAGCCATGCGGGTTGTGGAGCGCGACCGAGACGACATTGTGGAAGACTTGACCGACCGATCGTCGGGTCATGCTCTACAATGCCTGCGGGATTGAGTCAGGACAACCGGGGTGGGTGGTGCTGCCGGAACTAGTGCACCTCTATCCTCTGGCGACAGTCAGTCATATCCAAGCTCCAGGTACCGCCACATGACATCTAGTGTTCTCAAACTCAACCGGGGATGGTGCTCCCAAAGCAGGTGCATGTGCACTTCCCTTATTGGGTGACAACAACGATGACGGTCATCTTCAAGCTTGAGCAACCACCCCCACACACAGGAGTCCTAGCCTTGGTGTCCATGTAGGATAGCCTGATCCTAGACTCCATGATTGATGTCAACATCTACCTACTGAAGAGAATGCCTCCTTGGCGGGAGAAGTCTCCAGACCTCCTACTCCTCTGACGGCGGAACCAATGCCCATGTCGTGGAGTGCGTGTCTTTAGAGAGAGGGAGTGGAATCTGTCCGTACCATTATCGGGCCAGTAGAGGAGACACGAATGCCATCGGAGAGCCCTGGGTCGCTATTCACATCCCTCAACTAGTTCCAATCTGCCATCGTGAGGAGGAAGATGAAGAGCACCTTGCTCCAATTCTATGAACGGTTCACTGGAGTGCCAAACGGAACAAGTTGGAGACACCCCAATGGCGAGCAACCGAAATCCGCAGCTCATAGAACAACATGTTGGAACTGAGAATTGTCGAACGATCATAGTAACATGAACAATAGACAAGGTAATTTCTCGACGACGAACGCCGCGGCAGCGAATGCCTATATCTTGGCTACCATTAATGAAAGACAACATAACTCGGCTCACATGGAACACGAGAGGGGACTCGCTGGGCGACCCCTGCCTGCTGGGCAACGAACACTGCAGCGGCGACACACACCGACACTCTCTCTGTTTTTCTCTCGGCTCACAATTACATTAGGTGCACACGACTACTTATAGACAAGGACATGCCACAGAGCACACCTATATGGCGGCTGCCATGATTCGCAGGACCAGCACAGCAAACACACACCGTGAGCCACTTGCTCATCCGGACCATGCGGCTTTCACCGTGCGAATTGGCACCATGCACACCACCACGACGCAGCATCCTATCGTAAAAATAGCTTGCACACACCCATGCGGACCACCAGCACGCCGCACACAAATATGTCGTCGTTTATTGGGGTGGGGGTGGGGGATATCGACGCAGCCGAGTGCAAAAAATGCAAGCAGGTGCTACCTGCGGGGCGAGTGTGTTAGGCACGAGGAAGATGACACCGCTGAACCCAAAACTATATCCGAAGCCGGGTCGGTGCCTTGCAGATTCTGGAAAGTCAGAAGTTAGCCAGGAGACACGGGAACATACAGATCTATTTGACCGCATGAGCCATGCCGCTGGCCTGCTCAGGGGTCGTTGTACACGTCCCTCGACCGATTCCAGGCCGCCATCGAGAGGAGGAAGAGGAGCACCTGTGCCCACTCCAATTGATCGCCGGAGATCCGCGCGGCACCAGACCAAGCCATCCAAATGTGCAGCAACCGGAATCCGCCACCGCTCACGAGACAACCTCGCAGTGCGAGAATGGGGCTCGGGAGTGCTCTAGAGGGGGAGTATATTGAGGTCAGCGGAGTGCAGAGGCAAGCGCCAAGCAGGCGGTGCTGCCTGCGCGGCAAGCGCATGAGGCATGCACGAGGAAGATGACACCGAGAGCGCGCTCGAAACTGAAACCAGCACGGAAGCGACGGTGCCTTGCGAGATGAGGTTCCAAAGAGATTACAGAGCTAGCCAGAGGACGTGGGACTGGTGGGAACGGATGCACCTGGTCCACGGCGTGGAGTCGTGACGCCCCGCCGAGGAGGGAGAAGATGAATTAATGAGACGGACATGTTCTGCTAGAATGTGTATTGCTCTCAAGCTTTACGTGTGTGTGTAGGTATATTTATATATAGCTTTGTTTTTTGGTTTCGGATTATAGGTCAGCATAGTGTTATCCCAGTGCACCATTGCACAATTATTATCCCCTTTTTAGACATTATATATATACTACTGAAATATTTACGAAATCGCCAATTCCCCATATCTCCATGCATGGAACACACTATATATTTACTATTGCCCCTCGGGACAAAAATCTCAAGGTGTATTTCTCAAACACACACAAGTATTTTTTTTAGGGATAACAGACACACAAGTTTGTGTGTTTAATGCATAGGCAAAAATTAAGATTATGTCCCGCCAAGTTATTTTGTTAGATTTATAGGAACTTATCCCCAGTCTTAGTATAATCAAGATCAAAGGCAGGTTACATCATTTAGTGCTACGTCTTCAAAAAAAAAAAAATACATCATTTAGTGCTACTCCAACGCTCAAAGGCAAGCCTCCTGTCCGATCTCCATGCCAACGGTGCCCCGATGCTCGCGCAGTTCTATGTCACCCTGCTTGACCGCACTGGCAAGCTAGTGCCGTCCCACACCCGGGCCCTCCCATGACTTGTTTCACCACCCACGCCGCGCACTGGGGCTTCAACCCATTTATCCGGAGAGAAGTGGTCAAGAAGTCGAGGTACCTCAACCTCAAGGACGACTCCTTCTGCGTCCGCTGTGAGGTCAACGTCGTAACCGGAAAGTGCGTCCGCATCTCGCTACCAGCTGACCAGTTGTAGAACTTTGAACTTTATATCTACAGACTACTTAATAGTCCTCCCTCAATAAAAAGATGGCACAGACGACTACATATAGCCCTCCCTCAGTAAACAAAAATGTTAGTGTATTACACACAAACACACACACATATACACACACCACTTGCTAATCATGCAAAGATAGCAGTTTTCTGGCATCTCATCGTGCAAAGGAAAGAACAGTTCGTACACATGAGGAAACCTACAATAACAGGCAAGTTTATTTAACCAGTAATAATTCTGATCCTGAGCTTGAGTCAGCATCATAACCATTTGATAAACAGAAAGTTCAAATCCGATTGCAATCCAACAGCTACCGACGATACCACCCAAATCAGAATATCTGGTTCAGAGAGGGTAGGAATAAGTCCGTACCGGATTTAGGCCAAGGCAGAGCAGGACGCGATGTGCCGCTGGACTGCTGGCCGCCATCGTGAGGGGGAATAGGAGGAGCTTTGCACTCCAACTCCACCGATTGGTCGTCGGAGAGCTGCTCGGCACCAGACCAAGCCACCCAAATGCCAGCAACCGGAATCCGCCGCTCACGAGACAACCTCGTGGTGCAAAAAATGGGGGCTCAGGGTGCTTCTAGATGGGGAGTATATTAAGGCTAGCGGAGAGTAGAAAGGGCAAGAACCAAGCGGGGGAAGCTGCCTGCGCTGCGAACACATGAGGCACGCACGACGAAGACCACCAAGAGTGCGCCCAGAACTGAAATCGCTGCGAAAACGTGCAACGATTGGCAAGCGACAGTGCCTTGGGAGATGGGGTTCCTAAGGGAGTCCGGAGCGAGCCATAGGATGCGAGAATAGACGAACCTGGTCGACCGCGTGGAACCATGTCATGATCCCCCATCCCTTCCCTTTTGAAACAATGTCTTATACTAAAATAACCATACTGTCCTCCACTTAGCTGGTGTGTGTGCCACACACGGCGTCGAGGTTGGGGCATGGTACATCTAGATCAAGGTCCTGCAGCTCGGCCCCACTCACCTTGAGTGGGCGACCAACATGGTAGACATTGATTTTCCCATCGAGTATTGCGACATCAATTGGAGCTAATGCAAGGTGCACGCCTTGGAGGGACAACTATGGTGATGAAACCGGTAGATCTGGAGCACAGCGCGGTGCACATTGGAGCGCTCTGACTCCGTGAAAGTAGGGCTTGTCTTCCACCGGTATTCCAGTATTGCACGGGCCTTCCTATAGCACACGCCACACGGGTTGCACAGCGTGCCTTCGCGCGCCGGCCCCATCTACCGGGTCGATGTGGCGCCGTAGTGTAGGCACCACCTCTTTGGGTTGTCTTTCACGTTGCCCTAGGGCCGACGCCACCGCGGCTGGCGCGGGTTCCACCGTATGGGGAGGAGATGGTGGAAGTGGCAGTGGAGACTTCTTCCGCCTCGGCGATGACCTCTTCTACAAGTAGGTGTCAACATCAAGCATGGAGTCCAAGATTGGGCTGTTTGGCGAGGACTCTGAGTCCTAGATCTCCTACGGGCGCGACAGCATGACCTCAGAGACCGCTCCACACACTAACCCCATCACACGTACACCTAGTGTGGGACCCACGTATGGTAAACACACCTTGTGTGGGACCCACATATGGTAAACACACCTTGTGTGGGACCCACATATGATTACTTCTCGCTCCGGCAGCGTCATGTCGGTCTTCCTAATCATTATGTTAAAAAAAACACGATTATAAACTTGTATGTAGTTGTATGTACGAGTAATATCTCGACATCACCGCCGGTTTGGCCCCTACCTCGATCATTTCATGGCTGTCGAGCCTAGCTAGAACCGGCAATGAAGAGTTATTATATAGCCATAGTTAGGAGGGTCGAGAAAGTTTTATATAAATCATTTGCATGTATTTTTTTACTATGTTCAATTAAACAATTGAATGTATTGCTCATGCTTTATGTGTGTGTAGCATATGTATATACTGTCTTCTGGTTTTACATCGGCATAGTGTTTTCCTAGAGCACCAGTACACAAACTCCTAGACCCTCTTTTGGACTTTATAGCTATAGACACTACTTGAATGGTTATGAAGTCATCCATGGCACACACTATCTTTCCTGAGTCAAAAAGTCTGAAGGTGTGTTTCTCTCCAACATATACATACACACCATTTCTTTGCATGCATGAATGTGTTTAATGCATAAGCAAAAATTAAGGCTTTACAAATAAGAGAGTTCCATAAACATGCATCCAATCAGTGTTAGTGTTTAAGATGTTGTAGACAACTATTAGTAGAACTTTATAAGTACGCTACACATGCAGGACCGCCTTGTGCCGGAATACCTAGCCAAACACAAATAATCCACAGGGCACCACGAATTCTCCTGAACCCACTCGACTCACCCCCTCATCCACCTCAGATTGCTGCACCGCTCATACTCATGCGCCAGCAGCCGTTGTGGCCTGCTGGCGGCCGCCGTAAAACGCAAGGCTATATGTACAAGGGGTGCGACGGGGCGCCTATGGCTAGTACGAATGATGCGACTGCATACCATCGCCTGGAACGTGCCATCGTCCCATCGCATGGAAAGTGCCATCGTCTTCTCTGTAGCCCTCCATGCCGAAGCCATCGGGGAGCAGGGGAGATCTTCATCTTCAGACCAGTCCGCCATGGGCGTACTCATACTCGACATCGGGGAGGAACCGGCCAAGGGCAAGCCCTACTTTCAACCAGTCAGAGCACTCCAACAAGCACCGCGCTGCGCTGTCCTTCAAATCCGCCGGATGCTGAACCATCCTGAACCGCCGACGCTGTACTAGCCTATCGGGATTAGGAAGCACCGCAAGGGAAAAGGGCAGCTACTAGCAGCGGCAACCTGCAGTTATACCCAACGACTTAATTTTATGATGTCGCCGATTCTAGCACACACATAATATAAAGAGTTGCAGTACAAAAATCTGAAGGTGTATTTCTCTCCAACACATAAAAACACGCATGCACACGCAAACGTACGGAGCAGTGGACACACGCACACACACACGCACAACACACACACGCACCACGCATGGCGACCGGCGACATGGCCATCTGTGCTGGTGCGGGCGAGGAGTAGGGGGGCCGAAGGGGGCCGACAACGTTCGCTCTTCCTTGACTTGGGTGTCGCTGTGCTGTACTTGTTAGCTCCAATCGGGTCAGCATCAGCTCCAACATTGCCATCCCCCAAATCCCAACACATGCCACGTAGCCATGTCCCCTGTGTTGCGTCGTCCCATAAGGCCAAAAGTGGGGCTTCAAGTACCCAGTTTTCCCACTAGTGCTGACTAAGAAAAAGGATAGATAAAAGAAGACGACGATGAAGCGGGACAAGTCGTCCGCACTGTGCGGCGCGACCGGGACGCTGATGTGGAAGACTTGGCCGACTGAACGTCGGGTCAAGCTCTACAATTTGTGTGGACAGCTGGGGTGGTGCTGCTGGAGCTGGTGTACCTTCCACCTCTGGCGACCATTGGTTGTCTTCGAGCTCCAGCAACCTGTGGCGCCCCTACACGAGATCGAGCAGGTCTTGAACTCACGCATGTGCACATGTGTGTGTGTCCGTTGCCCGTACGTGTGTGTGTGTCCGTTGCTCCTTACGTAGGTGCACATGTGCACATAGGCGGACCCAAGGCCCGGCTAGCCTTCGGGCCCTTGCCCGGCTCCTTTCTTGGTGATCCATTAAGGCCCAATATATGGCCCATTAGTTTAGCGTTGTTTATCGGGCTAGGAGCGGTGAATTAGGAGTCCACACTGGTCTTGCCCGGCTGCTGCATCCTCCGGGTCCACCTATGCATGTACCTCCCTTCTACGGCGACAACGATGATGACGAGTCATCTCCAAGATTGAGCAACGCCCCCACAAGACATCCAAGACTTGGAGTCCCCGTCGGATAGCCCGATCCCGACTCTTTTTCGCGACGGGACTTCACCCGGTTTTCACCCGATCCCGACTCCATGATTGATGCCGACGTCTACTTATAATAGGTGGCTAGTTTGTTACTCCATCTGTTCTAAATTATACGTTGTTTTGACTTTTTTTTTATTACATCTATTTTGCTATGCATCTTGACAAATAACATGTCGATATGCACAATGTCGACCCTTACCTATTCCTTCCCGCCATCGGCCTAGCCACAATGTCGCCGCGCTTGTCTTCATCCACCATGTCCTCCATCGTCGCCTGCGTCCTCGTCCACCATGTCCATTTTCGGCTCGCACAAGTTGAAGATCTATGGCTACACACGCACCAAGGCCCTTGCCAATGGCATCCACCTTAGATCCTTCTCCTTCCGCGCCGTCGACCACTCCTGGCACCTCGCCAACCTCCCCCAACTAGGACTCCATGCAGAATGTCAACTTCATCTCATTCTACCTCGTCCTTGAGGACCCCCTGCCAATAGTGCCCTAGTGCTCATGGAGTTCTATATATGTCGCCTTGCTTCGCCACACTGGCAAGCTGGTGTCGTCCCACACCCAGGCCCGCCCCATGACTTGGTTCGCCGCCCGCACCACGCACTGAGGCTTCAACACCTTCATTCAGAGGAAAGTGCTCAAGAAGTCGAGGTACCTCAACCACAAGGATGACTCCTTCTACGTCATTTGTGAGGTCAACGTTGTCACTAGGTTTCATGCCGAGAACGCCGACTCTAAGGCCACCAAAGCCGCTGCGCCGAATGCGTTCGCATCCTGCCGCCAGATCTATCGTGGAACTTTAGCGAACTACTGCAGAGCGAGCTGGGAGTCGATGTCTTCTTTGTAGCCCTCCATGCCGAAGCCACTGGGGAGCCAATTCGGCCTTGGGAGATCTTTGTCTTTTGACCAGCCCGTAACACGTAGGTAGCATGCATGCACACACATAACACACATACACACACATAACCCACACGCGCGCGCGCACACACACGCAGATATGTCAAGGACTTGCCTTCAAAGATATTTAAGGGCGAGAGAGAGAGAGAGAGAGAGAGAGAGAGGGAGGGAGGGAGAGGGAAAGAGAGAGAGAGGGGGGGGGATGAAAGGCCCTTGTTTGGTTTTGATAATTGAGTGACAACTTTAGGTGGACTAACATGTGTGATGGTTGAGATACACAGGAGTTAGTTCACAGGTACATGTGTGTGAGCAACATATGCCATGGTGGAGATGGCTTGGAGATGTTGTGAGGCTCAACACATGAGTTGATGGAGGAGCTCATTGCAAATGAGACATGACATGGAGTCTGTTGGCGTTTCTTAGCGTGTGCAGCCAAATCCGCAAGCGCACGGAAATCACCGTTATAGCACTTCACCCGGTGAGTAATCGGGTATCGTATTTCTTTCACGAAGAACGGCTTGTGAGTTAATTCTAAACGAGGTTGCCCGGAGATGGAGTAGGATAGCTTAGGTAATGAGGTTTTCTAGGGTAATGGGCCTAGGAGATGGCTAAACTCGTTGCTAAACTTCTTACTTCGGGCACCGGATCGCACCTGGTTTGCCAAGTGATGCCGGCACAGTAGCTCTACGCCGTAGCCGGACGTGGGGGATTACAAGGGACGGACAGTGGTCGCCACCACCGCCGCCTACCACCTCAACCGTAGACTACGAGGCAAACGAAGGTAGGTCCTAGCCTAGACACCACGTCTATGCCAGTTGCTACAACTCTAGCGGTGGCCAGGAGCTCCCGTCTCTATCAGGGGTCCTCTTACTAGAGCTTCCGCCACGGGGACGAACGACGAACCCGCAAGAAGATAACAAGTAAGAATAACTTACTCAAAGGTATTACCGAAAGATAAACACGATGTCTTACTTCAAGTAGCAAGACGCCGTAGAGGTACAAGCGAGGAGGGAGCCGACAAGTCCGGCACTCCGCCCCGTGGAAGACTAGCTTCCCGAGAGCTCTCTTGGAGAGATGCTCTCCTCTTGCTCCTCTCTCACTCCTTACTTCTATTCTAGCTAGGCTAGGTAGAGTGGCTCTACTCTCTCTATTGTACACTTGTAGAGTGGAGGTATGGTGAAGAGTGAGACTAAAAATAAAGAATGAATTGTTGTTGAGGGGGGGGGGCTTGCCCATGCTTATATAGGAGTGAGATGGTCGGTTTCCGTAGGGCAAATGTCGAAAATACCCCCGAACCGACCATCAAAGGCGGCAAACAAACCGACCAACCGAAGCTGGGCCCGGGCCACGCTCAGACGGGCGCGCGCGCGCCTCAGGCGCGCTCGCGCCTGGCTGGGCCCCGCCGGCCTTCAGCTTTGGTCGGTTGCCTCCTTGTTGGGCCCCTGGTCGGCCCATGCTGGTTATTCTGGTTGGGCTGGCCTTAAAATTGGATTTCCCTTCTTTTTCTCTTGTTTTGCTTGGACCAAAATTAAAGATGTTTTTACCCATGTATTTTTCTTCATGTCTTGGTCTATTTTAGGTGAAAATCAAGTATGTCCTGCAAAACAAAGATTTTGCACCACATTGTGGAAATAGTTAGAGTAGAGGCCTATTCTAGGTGAAAATTAGTGTTACCTAGACTAGAGTTGGCGGGGTTAGAAATGAGTTTAAGTACCGCCAACAGAGTCATGTGACCAAGAGGTGAAGATCAAGATGAGGTTTGGCTTGATGGACCGGTTGCAAGTGTGAAGGGCAAGTTGAGCTCGCGAGCGAAGGACCATGCGATGGTGAAGCTTGGGCAAGACTTGACGCCGATGGACCGACTCAACGGTGAAGAGCAAGTGAGGTCAAGATCGATGGACCAAGAGTGTCACATGATGATATGAAGTGGATCATATCATTTGGTGATCGTGTCGGTGCATGTTGTTGCATTGGCATAATGAAGGAAGACGGTGGAGATGGAAATGTGCAAGGCAAAGGTATAACCTAGGGCATTTCATTTCACCGGTCTAAGGTTGAGTAGAGAAGTGCTTGGTCAGATTTAGGATAGATGGCCGTACTATCAAGAGGAGTGATCTTGTTTGCATATTGGTCATCTAGTGCCACTTGAGCGATCTAACATTGCGATGTGCTAGGATCGAGTGGCGTTGTGAGATGAAGAGAAAAATCCTTTGAAAATGATTGTGAAATGCTAACACACAAGCACAAGAGGTTGTACACTTGGTGGTGTTGGCACATTTACAAAGGTGGCGTTGTTGTGATTTGTAGGGTTGAGTTCGCAAGCTCGGCGGGATTCGGCGCTTTCATGAAAATTGGAGGCATATTTTCTATTGCGCCGGATGCAATTTGTGGTTGAAAACATGCTATCCATGGTGATCAAGTTGGTATGCTTGTTGGGTAGCATGGTGGAGAAGTTTGCGTCACGACGGGCTGAAAATGAGGTTTCCTTGAGGCGTCAGACGCGGCTGAGGTTGGGCGTCGGACGCTGGTGAGAGCGTTGGACGCGGAACAGCGAGGCTCGAAGTGAAGTGGCGCACCGGACGCGCACGACACGAAGCGACGGACGCTGGCTTGGCGCGTCCGACGGGTTCGGGCTCGCGGCGTGGGTGCTTGGCTCCACTACGGTGGACGCGGCCGAACGGAGAGCGACGGACGCTAGGAATTTGGCCTCGGCGTCCGACGCTGTTGAAGTGTTGGCGCGGCGTTCGTCGGTCGGCTAGTTTGCAGGAGTTTCTGGACGGCGTCCGGCGGTCGAAGCCGCGTCCGACGGAGGTCGGCGGACGCGTCCGGCGTGTTGTGACTAAGCGCGTTTCCGAGTGAGCCGTTGGGCGGCAACAGCGAATTCAAATGCACGGCTAGTACACGTGGTGTGATCTGGTGCAACGGACGCGGGTTGCAACGTCCGACGGGTGGCGTCGGACGGCAACGGACGCGGGTTGCAACGTCCGACGGGTGGCGTCGGCCGCGTCCGACGCCCCCGACTTTGGCCAGCTCGTGGAGCAACGGCTAGTTTGGCCCTTGGGGCTATAAATAGATGTCTTGGCCGGCTGTGGCCGGCGGTTAAGCACGCCCTGGCTATGTTGCCTTGTGTGGTGGTGCTTGGGAGCCCTCTAACTCACATATGCTTGGTAGTGACCATCCGATAGTGTGAGAAGAGTGATTCTAGTGCGAGTGCTTTGTGAGATTGCATTTGTGGCACTAGGTGTTTGAGTTGCAAGCGGGGAGAGCTTGTTACTCTTGGAGGATTGTCACCTCCTAGACGGCTTGGTGGAAAGAGGCTCCGTGGTAGCACGCGTGGAGATACGGTGCTCCGGAGAAGAGATTGTGAGAGGTTCGGTACTCACCTCACGGGGATCGCGAAGAGTAGCCTTATTGGATTGCACGTGTCATTGAGTTACCACACTTGCGAGTGTGGGTTTGCTCGGTGCCTTGAGGGGCTCACTTGAGAGTGGTGTCTTGCGGTGCGCTGCGGGGCGTGCGCGAGGGGCAAGTGACTTGAGAGGTCACCGAAGAACTATTCACCTCCTAGTCCGCCATCTCGACCTTACAGGGAGAGGGGGACTAGGGGGAGAGAGGGTGAGAGGGGGACTGGGAGAGAGGAGAGATGGAGAGGGAAGGGAGAGAGGGAGAGGGAGAGGGAGAGAGGGAGAGGGAGAGTAGATTCTATTTTAAAGGATCTAGCTGTGAGCTAGACTGTCGTATGGCCACCTAGAGCGATGAGTTATTTTGTCAATGATGTGCAGCTTGATATTTACACGAGACAGCGACGTCATGTATGGTTTTAGGAACGGACAAAAGGGAACTGTGTGTGCGTGTGTAGGTTTCAAAATGGGGTATTAGCATTCAACCTTTTACAGACTATCAGAGATGCTCTACCCCCTTAAGGGAATACACAACACATCATAGCCGTTCTATGTATGGCAGGTACTTGTAAAATTCAGCAAGTCAGCGAAGTTTCCTATAGACAGAGAATCGCCTAGACTTAAATAAACATCTCTTAGTTATATTGTTACATAATTGTGCTAGCAATAAACAGTTTCAAAGCCTGACATACATTTCCATATGCAATTCTGCACAATTTTGTTCAAAATGTAATTAAGAAAGAATAGCCACACCCAGATGAATTAGAAGAAATATAAGTGATTACAGTACAGAAGTATCAGTTACATTTACAAATCGGTGCATCAGATGATGCATGTAATGGAAGACTGTCTATCCTTCGGAAACAATTGCTCATACCCATGTTTTAAATAGCGAGCTAAGACCAAGGTGCTTAGCGTTTTATAAACCATAATTAGCGGACTTTAGCGGTAAAATTGTGCACGAACACAAATAGCGGCACAATTTTTTTCAAGCTATTTCGGACTATAGCGGCAAAAATAGCGGGCTATTTTTTTCCATGGCTCATACAAATAAATCAAACATAGAATTGTAGTATTGTACAGTTAGGAAACAAAGAATAACAGATGCCATCTTGATTATCCAGTAGAAGATTACGTTATCTTTGTTATGAGCTAGCTACTAGACGACACGAAAATGGTGATATTTTTCGAAGTTAGATGCCTGCAGCCTGCATAGTGCGAATGGTTAAATAATCTCAACTTGACTGCCATTTGATTTGTAGGTGGCTACAATCAATGAATGCTTCCACTCTGCTCAACGCTGCTTCTCGATGTTGCAACAATGACTTCATGCTAGGCTCAGTCCGTTTCCGTGCCATTTTTCGGGAGATGTTCTTCCATTTCGATTCAAACTCACAGGCTGCAAAAGGATAATCAGATAAATAAGACATCATTGGTATTAGTCAAAACTCTTTCTTTTTTGGGGAACAGGTATTAGTCAAAACTCAGGTAGCACCATTTCCTTTCTGATGCAGAAATTGCTGATGCTAGTAAGTATAATAAGCTGAACATTACATTAACAAGCATTTATGAATTCAAACGCTTCAATTTGTTGATGGTCATTTTTATGTGTGAAGACGAAGGAAGTAAACAAGTTGAATGCTACGTGCAAAAGGATTGATAACTACCTAGAAAAGATAGATGGCCTACGCAATTATACATCACAACACAGGACAGGCAGTCAAGTTGCAGCACTGTCAGTATGGTAACATAAACATAGCACCATTAACTGAAAGACTGAACAAACATAAAGAATAGTCCCAGCATGCTCCAACTTCCAAATACATGTAACTTCAGTAATCCCAAGCTAAATAGCTAGGTTAGTCGTCGTACTTGTGCGCACAACCTAGAGCTGGACAAGCAACTGCTCGTTCTAATAATCTATTAAAGTCCCATCCAAATTGTGAAGCTGGAAACCAAAAAACAGATAGTTACTACTAACCTTCACTTCTGTCAGCAAATCCTTCAACAAGGCATGCGAGATTCCAAGGCCTTCCAGCAGAGGCAGCTTTTGCACCACCTTTTAACTCACCGTTATGTTGCCGCAACCTAAAAAAAAGCTCCTTTTAATTGTATGCTTCCTTAAACTGCTAGCTGTTATTAACATAAATATACCTAGTGAAAACAAGTGAATAAGATTTGCATTTTCAAGCATTATCCTACAAGCCAGAGCAAGGCAACTCAGGGAATTTCAACACAACTCAATGCTATTCTGAGACAAACCACTAGGTTGATAAACACCATTGCTATGCATTTATGAAATGCTCCCATTGGACAATGATGATGGTGAAGCTAAACAGAAAGACAAGCACATAACAGCATGATTAGGCATGTGTATTCTAACGCTTGTCTAAAATCTTTGGTTAATTAGAAGGAATCTTGGCATCTGAATATCTTCCACAAAGGAGCTGAGCACTTGCTACTTTGCTAGAACTTCTTGTTGTTCTCCTGCAACTCTCAGCATACGAAGGAACGCTAAGCAAGCAGTACTAGAATGAAGAAAAGCAATCGAATTTCAGTCCTGACAAGATCCAGGCACACTATCTTGCAACAATCGCAACCGGATAGGGTCAATTTCTTGTGGTTCCACTCAGAAGCTAAAATTCCAAACGGCGGCTTCCCGCAATTAAATGGAGAAACAGGGAACGGAGATGCAGGGCAGGGCGAAGCGAGGAATCACCTGCGAGGGAAGTCGGTGGTGACGCCGACGTAGGTGCGGGGGATCCGGGATGAGGCTATAAGGTACACGCACCACGGCGGCGGCGGCGCCGCCTTCCTACTCTTCGCGGACCCCGCCGGCGGATCCCCGGACGCCGAGGCCGAGGTGGCGGCGGCGGCAGGCTCGCCGCACTTCTTTGGGGGAAGAGGGCGCGGGATCTTGGCGGCGCGGAAGGCCGCCGTGAGGCTCATCTCTCACCTGGCCGGCGGGGCGGAATCGCCGGTGGCGTTCGCATCCATGTCCGTGGACGGAATTTACGAATTGGAGAAGAAGGGACAAGAAGTGGCGGTGTCATGGGCTGAATGGGCCTTGATGGACTCATGGTTGGAGCCTGTGGGCCTGAATTGACAAATGAACGTCAGTAATTTCCCCCCAAAGTCTATTATGGGAGTCCAAATTTTTCGTTGAACTTCCAAAATTAGTTTTGAATAATCAAAGCATTCAAATTGCGTCTCTTCTCTATCCTGGTTTCAAGGAGTTTTAAAGGAACTTTTATCTTCTCAGTTAAAAAAAACTGGTAAACATTTGAAAAATACTTTTGAATCATCTGAAATGTCTCTAACCTTCTAAAAAAAAAAAATTCAAAAACAAAAGTCATGTATATTGATATGCAGATAATACAAATAAAAAACTTAGAGAACACGAAGAAAATAAATTAGCATGTTAATAGAAGAAAATAAAAGAGGAGATCGTTGAATTTTATGATGTTCTAACGACTAAGGTCAAACAAATAAGTAACAAAATGATCCTTTGTCGGGGCCTAGCTAATGTGATCTTCAAACCCAACAACCCTTCCGTTGCCTGTTCATTGATCATTGGTGTTGGTGTATGGCCACGTACAGGTGACTCTTGACACGATCAGACAATAACCTCTACCTTAAAGCAGAGATACTAAATAGCTAGCTTCACGAGAAACCCAGCTACTTCGGTTGTGACAACAACACAATACTACCCAAAGTTGTGGCCTCCCTCTTCTTCTTTTCCTTTTCCTTTTTTTTCTTTCCCCCCTATTTTCACGTGCACCTTAATTATTCGGCTGCGAGACCATGTTAATTACATATGCATCTCTCTTTTCCCGCCACACGCTCTCTCTTTTCCCACCACACGTATATAAACCCTTGTCTCAAAATGAGTTGTGTGGTTAGTTTCCATCGGATGCAAAATGCCAACACCTTTAAAATGATGAAATGCAAAATGCTAAAATTTTCAGGGGTGTGTTTAGTTTCATCGAAAATGCACAATGCCAACCCTCTCGATCCAAAAATTTTGCTTGTTTTTGGCCTCCAAGGTGCCAAATTCAAAATGTCAAAAGCCCAATTTTTGGTACAATTGGACCATGGTGTTTAGTTCCATTTTGCAAAATGATAGGTCAAAACATCAAATTTTTTGGCAAGAGTGGAGAACTAAACATGTCTTCAGATCAAGAGTCTATCAAGCAATACTTATAAAAAACCAATATTATCATTTGTATCTCTAAATAGATTTCTTGTCAAAATATATTGCATTTATATATATTTTGTTTTCTAATGAGACAAATCAATCACTGGTATAGCTATATTTACAAGCGAACTAAGCCTAGCTCATTGGGTTAGGTTTCTTATGGTGGAACCTTTCAAGTTCTAGACTTGGTATATGAGTGCTCATTTTTTTTACCAGTATAGTCTTTCGGATATGCTTATAGGAGTAGGGTTCTACATGTCGTGGGCGTCGCGTCCGTACTCGTGTAATTCGAAAAAATATATATATATATATTTACCAAAAAAATAGTATAATCATTTATATTGTTAAATACATTTATATACAAGTACATTGCAAGATGAATTCAATAATATTTATTCAAGTACCATAAATATTAATATTTTGTATGTAGTTTGTAAAATTTGATATTAGTCGATTGAAAAGAGAAATGTAGTACCAGTGAGTATATGTATGTAGTTATACAGTTATACTCCTCTCACTTTGTGATGCGCCACACGACATTACAACTGATAACAAAATGCTACGTGCAGCAGGTCTGTTTGCTCCTGCCGCCGCGCCGCCAGCTATGGCGTTGGCCAACAATGCTTCTAGTGGTGGCAGCGACGAAGCGAGGTACCCGCTGAACGCCGAGTCGTACCGACTGCTGTGCAAGATCGGGAGCGGCGTGAGCGCGGTGGTGTACAAGGCCGTGTGCCTGCCTCTGGGCACGTCCGCGTCGGCGGTGGTGGCCATCAAGGCGATCGACCTGGAGCGGTCGCGCGCGGACCTCGACGGCGTGCGGCGGGAGGCGAAGGCCATGGCGCTGCTGTCCCACGGCAACGTGCTCCGCGCGCACTGCTCCTTCACCGTGGGGAGCCACCTGTGGGTGGTGATGCCCTTCATGGGCGCCGGCTCGCTGCACTCCATCCTGCGCCACGGGTTCCCCGGCGGCCTGCCGGAGCCGTGCGTGGCCGTCGTGCTCGCAGAGACGCTCCGCGCGCTGTGCTACCTCCACGGGCAGGGCCGCATCCACCGCGACATCAAGGCGGGCAACATCCTGGTGGGGTCGGACGGCGCCGTCAAGCTCGCCGACTTCGGCGTCTCGGCGTCCATCTACGAGACCATCCACGCGGCGTCGGCGTCGTCGACGACGGTGGTGGCAGCGCTGGGGCTCGGCTCGTCGGCGTTCAACGACGTGGCCGGGACGCCGTACTGGATGGCGCCCGAGGTGATCCACTCCCACGTCGGGTACGGCATCAAGGCCGACATCTGGTCGTTCGGGATCACGGCGCTGGAGCTCGCGCACGGCCGCCCGCCGCTGTCGCACCTGCCGCCGTCCAAGTCGATGCTGATGAGGATCACCAGCCGCGTCCGCCTCGAGGAGAGCGCCGCCGCGAGTGGCAGCAAGAGCAGCAACAAGTTCTCCAGGGCGTTCAAGGACATGGTGTCCGCCTGCCTCTGCCAGGAGCCAGCCAAGCGGCCGTCGGCGGAGAAGCTCCTCCGCCACCCGTTCTTCAAGGCCTGCGGCCGCCGGTCCAGGGACTTCCTCGTCCGCAACGTCCTCGCCACCGTCCCGAGCATCGAGGAGCGGTTCAGCAAGGACGACGACGCGGAGAGTGATCTCTGCGGGTGTGTCGGCGCCAGGGGCGGCGGTGCACGCTGCGTGTCGCCGTGCCGACGCCACGCTGACGACGTCGTAAGCGTCAAGAACCGACGGATCAGTGGCTGGAACTTCAACGAGGACAACCTCGAGTTCGATCCGACGACCGAGGATCCGGCGGCGGACAAGAGGTGCCTTCCGTTCGAGGACCCGGTGGAGCTGAACGACAGTGACTCCTCCACCGGAGACGGAGATAGACGACGTCTGCCAGAGTCGGCGCCGCATGGGGATGACGCCGATCATGATCATGGGAAGGCGGCGGAGTCAGTAGGGTTTAAGCAGCAGCAGGAAGTGGTGACTCGGCATCTGATGACCGTCCTACAGAGCCTGGAGATGCAAAGAGACATGGTGACGAACGTATTGGAACGCACTGCCGGCCGCTTCGATGACATCGTCGACGGCGGCAATGGCGGCGCCAGTGGCGTGAGCGTGACAGCTCCAGCTCCAAGGGAGGAGGAGAGGGAAGAGATGCTGATTGGGTACGTCCGGCAGCTGGAGCACAGGGTGGAGGATCTCAGCAAGGAGGTCGAGGAAGAGATGGCATGGAACGCCCGGTTGGAGAAGATGCTGCAAGAGAGGGTTGTCATTAGCGACGATGAAAAGAAGATAAACTCATCTCATACGTCAGCTAGGAGAAGCTGATGCTGTTCCGTTGTTCATCATGATCATGTCTCAAGTGTATTTTTTTTCCAGTATCACTCCCTCCATTTTAAATTGTAAAAGGATTAAGTCCACATCTGGCCCCTCAACTATTGTGCCGATCCAATTCTTACCCCCAACTACAAAACCGTCTATTTCTTACCCCCAACTATTGCGCTGGTCCACTTTTGGCACCTGGGCGAGGGGAAAGTAGTTTTGACATACGCCAAGCGGTTTTGACAAATGTGGGGCCCGCGCGTCAACCACTCATGGATGAGGAGCTCCGCCGGTCAGCCGCACAGAGCAGGGGAGGAGCTCCGTCGGCCGGTGTCTCGCCGGCGACGAGTCCTCCGGCGGTGCCGCGGGCACCATTCTCTTCCTCTCAGACACTGCGGATCGGCTGGGCTAAAAGATGGAGGCCGATGGCGACCCGAACGACGACAACGAGGCACGACAGCGGACAAGGCGGACGGCGGCGAGACGACGGTGACGCGCCGGCCGTTTCCGCCCGCGACGAGGCCAGGCGAGGCAAGTAAAAGCTCCGCGCGAGCGAGGCGAGCTCGGCGTGCGCGAAAAGGAGGAAGAGGGACGGAGGAGGACGGGCGACGGCGAGGAAGAAGCTCGGAGGCGCCAGCGAGCTCGCGGCGGTGCGCTACTCCTGTTTTGGCGCGGGGAGGTCCGAGCGGAGGGCATCGGTGCGGCGACCGGACAACTGGAGCATCGGCGGCGGCGTGCGACGTTGCCGTGAAGGAGAGGAGGAGAGCAGGATGTGGACGTGCGCTCCACCTCGCGGGCGTGAGCGCGCCCGTGCCGCCCGCCAACCACCGCGCCGCCGCGAGGCCACCACTCCGGCCGTCCGCCGCGGGTGCAGCGAGCACGTCCCCGCCGCCGCAAGGCGACTCCGCCACGGGCGTTGCGAGGCCGCGGCGAGGTGACTCCGCCACGGGCGTTGCGAGGCCGCCGCGCCCGTCATGCGCGCTCGCCGGGCACGTGGCGCCGGGAGCGCTCTCCACCTGCACCGACGGCCGGAGGCGGGGCCCGCCCTAGCCGGTGCGACGCCGTGGGCTAGCTCGCCCTGCTCCCGCCGGGAGTGAGAGCGAGGGAGCATCGGGAGAGAAGAAGGAGAGAGTAGAGGAACGGAGAGGGGTTGGCGCGGCCGGCGGGGGCGCGAGCGGCGCCGTGCTACTGGAGGAGGACGAGAGGACGGGGAAGAGATAAGGCCGGCGTTTTTTTTTTTTTTGTCTATATAGCAGAAAACCGCTTGGCGTCCCTCAAAACTGCTTTCCCCTCGTCCAGGTGCCAAAAGTGGACCTGCGCAATAGTTGGGGGTAAGAAATAGACGGTTTTGTAGTTGGAGGTAATAATTAGACCAGCGCAATAGTTAAGGGGCCAGATGTGGACTTAATCCATTGTAAAAAGTTCTAAATATATATAGCTTTTTTCTATACATCTAGTTATATGCAATGTTTTGATATATTATTATTTTATAGTTAAAACGACACAAAAGATTTAAGATACGAGCATCGAGTGTCCCGGTAGGCTTTATGTTTTTATCGAATACGCAAAAGGTTTACGCAATATTGTATTTAAGCAGAAGAGAGTCTTACAATTTTTAGGGACTAGATACAAGATTTTAAACACACATCGCCACCCTTCCGTTTTTACATAACGGATTACTCACACACTAAATATCCTAGTTTCCGCGCGCCGGCCTTGATCCAAAGAAAGGCGGTGTGCTTGATGTTAGAGAGGACCTGGTGGATGGAAGACTCTTCGTTCCTGAAGCATCGTGCATTACTCTCCTCCAGATCTCCCAAGCCACCAGGGCGAACAGTGTGTTTGCTCCTCTCCGCTTGTCTTCGTGCCATCTCTGTCTCCATTGGTCCCACCACAGGCCTATGGTCGGCGCCCCCACCCTGGAAGAATCGGCCTGAAGGAATGCCAAGATTAACCACCATATCTGATAGGAGAAAGAGCACGAGATGATGTGTTCAATGATTTCCGACTTCGGTCGCGAGAGGTAGGATTGTCATTTGCACACGGCCGTGGCGGTGACGCTGGTCCGCTGTCCATTGGCGCTTGCGGATCGCGAGCCATAGGAAAATCATCACCCTGAGCGGCCCCCAAGTTCTCCAGATCCTATCACACCCTAGGGCGGGATGAGAGGCCACTTGTAACGCTCTGTACGCGGATCTGGCCGAGTACTTGTCGTCTGCGGTCCATCTCCATATGATCTGATCATTGGAGTCCGTGAGGGCTGTCTGGCCGATGAGGTGCCATAGCCTTAGGTACTCATGGGTCACTGCGACGGAGATTCCCCTAGATATCTGCCACACCTGGGTCCTTCCCCTTGGTCCTCTCTGTAGGCCCTCGGCGACCGTGGTCTCTCTGATCTGTCTGCGGCCCACGAACTGCAGTAGCGAGGGCACAATGCCGGTAGGCTTTATGTTATCCATGGACTTTGTGGGAATAATGCTTATTAGGAATTTGGCGGCTCCTGATGGCCGCTGTGAGTTCCATAGCTTAGCTTGCCGGTGGCCGCGAGAGTGGAGTTGTAGCTTGCATCCATGGACGAAATTATGAATAGGAGAATCGATCCGTTTATAGGATGGAAAGAAGGGGAAAGAAGAACTTTACAGCCCCTTTGAAACGCATGGATTTTACAGCACATGACAATATGACTCCTATTTGCCAAAACTTAATTAGATTGCTAACACAACCCAAAACTTAATTAGATTGCTAACACAACCAAACGGTTGTTGCCTAGCACCATTCAAACACATCCAGCCATGGAAGCTTCCGTTGGGAGGTAACGAAATGCTGATGTGCCAAACAGTAAGCTTCTCCTGGCTCAAACTTCTCTGCCAAGCAACCAAGGAAGTAAGGAAGTCAAGAAAAGGGGAGGGGAGGAGAGGGGAGAGGGCAGTTCAGGATACAAAAAGCCAACAAAAAAAAAACCATAGCAATTACAAAACTTGATCTAGCCATAATTCAATAGCAGGGAAATATTTGTTCTTGGCCCTCCATAAGAGTTGCCCAAAGATGTTTCTGAAGATTTGTAGGCACCGCATACTGCAAGGGGGAATTCCTGTAAAAATAGGATGGGCCCAATAACTTGAAGAAAACCTTATGTTTGTGCTGACATGAGGATTTCCATATCCATTTAAAAATAGGATGGCCCCAACTGGTTCCTAATAGCTGACAATAAGCACTCTTAGAAGTGAACATGGAGCTGCCCCAAATGTAAAACCAAGTGTCAACACCATCAGAGGGCTGAAAATTCTGAAGAGTGCTCTGGAACTGTTGGAACTGCACTGACAGCTGCACTTTCCAGAGAAATGGTGGGCTTTCTGACTGCCAAGCAGCTGTTGTTGACTTGTTGGTAGCTGGAGAAAAGCTGACTTTTCCTAGAATTAAGCCTTTCCAAACAATACCGTTACTCTGTGTTGAATGTAAAAACACAATTTTATGGTTGCTTTAAGCGAAGAACTACAGCAGATGATTGTTATTAAGTCAAGAAGTACAACAGCAATGAATGTGAGAAAAATAATTTTACAGTCAATATATAATACAAACAGACCCCCAGTGATGAATGTAAATCAAGCCAGCTCTTTTGAATCCCGGAGCAAGGCTGAGGACGCCGACTCGGAAGAGACCTTGGAGTGGCCGCCGGTTGTCGTGGTCGTGGAAGAGGAGCTCTGAATGGACATGGCGCCGATAGCACGTCCAGTGACGGCAAAGTCGGACACCGTCCTGTACATCTGCGGCGTGAGCTCTGGAAGCCTGGCGTCCTCCGACTGCAGGACATGCATGGCCTGCTCAATGGACGGCCGCTCGCTCTGGTCAGGGTGCGCGCACCAGAGCCCGACGACGAGCACCCTCTCCATGCACTTGTCGTGGGCTTCATTGCCGGTCCTCAGCCGCTCGTCTGCCGCGTCAAGGATCGAGTTCCGGCCATACAGACCCCACATCCACTTGACCAGGACGAAGTGTGCACCGCCTTCCAGCAGGATCACGGGGCACCGACCGGAGACAATCTCAAGGAGGACGACGCCAAAGCTGTAGACGTCGGCGTGTGTGCTCGGGTGGCGCGTGTTGACGAGCTCCGGGTCGATGTATCCTGCGGTGCCCATCACCGCCCTCGTGGTGTGCCACCGTGCGCCGTGGTCGCCCAGCCGGGCAAGGCCGAAGTCGCCAAGCCTGGTGCCGAGCGTGTCGTCCAGCATGATGTTGCTCGGCTTGATGTCGCCGTGCACCACGCACTGCTCCCACTCCTGATGGAGATACCGCAACGCTGAGCCCAAGCCGAGGATGATCTGGTACCTATGTGTATGTACCTTAAAAATCAATCAGTCCTGGGTAAAAAGAGACAAAAGATAGCCTAAATATTCACACAACAATCACAATTCACAATCATTTCCAGGATGTTGTTTACCTTTCTGGCCACGTCAAAAAACTCTCGCTGTCGCTGCTGTGGAGATGCCTGTCGAGGCTTCCTTGGGCCACCAGCTCATAGACAAGCAGGAGGCCATGGCGGCTGTCGCACCAGCCCAGGAGCTGCACAAGGTTGCGATGCTTGAGCCGGCTGATGATCCTCACCTCTGCCTCGAACTGCTTCCTCCCCTGCGCCGACGACTCCGATGATAACATCTTGATGGCCACCGGGCGCTCTTCGCCGGCAACAACGAGCTTACCCCTATAGACGCTTCCAAAGCCACCGCGACCGAGCTTGCCATCGTCAGCAAAGTTGTTGGTGGCAGCCGCCAGCTCACGGTACGTATACCGCCTAGGGCCACCGGCAGCCACTCCTCTCTCGAGTTCGGCCCTGCTGTCGTCTTGTTCTTGGTAATCGTTGTCATCGTCGCTGCTTCCATTTGGTGGTATTCCTCTTCTTCCCAACAATCTTCTTTTGCGTTTCCGCTGCCATACTAGAAAGGCCAGCACGGCAGCACATGCCAAGATAAATAGCAGAGGCAGTAGCACGGCGATTATCAGGATTCCTACTGATCTCTTCTTGGGATTCTGGATGCTGTCAGGTGTCAGAGGCAGCGGCGCTGGTGCCGGTGCTGGTGGTTCTTGCAAGGTGGATGTGAATGACCATGACAGTATCTGGTGCAGCTCGGCGTAGCTGCCAGTCGCTGCTGAGAAGCCCACGGCAACATTCTCTGGCAGGTACTTGCTCAGATCGATAGTTTTGTTGACGTTGTACCATATGTTGTTGATGTTGAGATCAGCATCTAGCAACTTGGTGATATTGTTGTACCTGACTATGGCCATCTTGGTGAAATTGGACTTGAGGCCATTGTTCTGCGACGTGATGTTGGTGGATGCCGTGGAGTTGAGGGAGTTGACGTCGATTCCGATATGGTCATCGCTTATATCGGCGTAATCCGAATTCAGAAATGTGTCGAACTCCACCGCGATTATCGCAGTATCATTCCAGTACATGGATTCCCTAGGGAGGATGCCCAAGGCGCCCCCTCTGCTATCGTAGGCGGGAATACCAGACTCGGGAGGAACGAGGAAGAAGACCAGCCCATCGCCACTCAAACCACTGCCAACCGGCGTTATGTTGAAGTGGAAGGTGGTGGTGAAGCTGGCCATCTCGCCACTAGCTCTGTCCCATAGCCGCATTGCTTCCACGTATTGGGCCCGGCCGACGCTCCACATGAACTCTTTTGTCAGGTGAAGCCCTTGCGTATCGATGGTTGCATCGCCGGTGCAGTTTAGAAATTCACCGAGGTTAGCAGGGCTTTGTGGTTGCGTGAAGCTGAGGTTGAAGGACAGCGAGCCAGCCCCCGGGACATGGATGGACAGTAGCATCCATAAACAGCAGCAGAGGCTGCTGCACGAGACAACGGCGTTGAGGCCGGAGGAGGAACGGCAGCTCACTCTCGCTGCGGCCATTGTTACTTACTAGCTAGCATTTGGTCTGTAGTTTGGAGAAGGAAGGAGGACACAAAATCTTGGGACAACTTGGTCTGATGATATGAGATGTAGTAGTACCAAACCGAGAAATAGAGCCCCTCGTTTGGCTGTTGTTTTATCAGTCACAGCGAAGCTACTACGCAGACTCCAATTGGTTTGATTGTGAGATTGACAACGACTGGGCCATCGTAGACTTTTTCTTGACTCCAGTTTTCCCTTTTGACTTATCAATAATGCGTAGACTTGGATTGTCAAGCCATTGTCAAGCCGTCCCGCGTGAGTCAAACATCTTTTCTGACCACGGACTGTCCGTGTTCAAATGATATGTTTTTTCCTCTTTTTATTCATTTTCTAACACAATAGGCATAACGATATGTGGTGTCTATCCAACTGTGATAAACTTATCAATTAGAAAAAAAAAAACTCAGGCTGCAGGAGTTAACATCTACTGAGCTATTTTAGCTTAAGGTAGAGGACTTCCCATCTTAGCCTGAGAAAAACCCCCGAACCTCATGCCTTTTACCTGTGCTTTGGATACACAGGACAGGCAAGGGTTTTTTTTTTTTCTACACTGCCGATCCTAATTCGCTCGACCAAGGGTTCAGACTCTGGTCAGGGTGGACGCCATCCAGAGGCTTGACCAACGCTCTATATGTATCCGTGAAGATACAGAAATCTTCATGAATCTAACTAGGAGTCATCTTTGAACGAGTAAGAGTTATATACCATGGAATACACTACATGACTACCCTATCACTATATGATCGAGAGTAATGGGAATTTAGAACCTTCCTAGTTAGTAACAGTGGCCCAGACAGCAAGAAAGCAAGAGAATTTTACAAACAAAAGAAAAAAGACTTGACCAAAGCATTATAGGAAACACAGAAATAGCACTACCAGTACCAGCTGAGGTAAAAGACGTTTGTGGTACGCTCTGTATCCGACACGTTCCGACATGCTTAATTACAAGGAATGAAGTAAATCTAGTATTCGACTATTCGTACTAATTAACAATGCAGAGAACAGATTACAAGAGTCTAAAGTTCAAAAAAAAAAAAAGATTACAAGAGTCTATTCGATACTAACAAAGAAAAGTACCAATACTAGATCAGGCAATGTAGTATTGCTGGAGGGAAAAGACACGGCGATGAGAGGAGAGGAGCTAGCTTACTTGAGCTGGCAGGCCTGGGCGCCGAGGGATTCTCGCCGGAGTATGTACTGGAGCTCGACGGCGAGGGACCGGATTTGGGTTCGCCGAGAAAGGCAGCCGGGAGGGGCCCGGGCCGAATGCGGATGCCGAACGGAGCTGTGTCGAGGTCCATGTCATCCGATTCTTCTCTCGCCGGAGACGGAGGAGGCCGGACGGAGCTTGCCACCTCGCCGCCAGCCGCCGGCTCTAGCTAGGGGCCAAAAGCCCAAAACAAGAAAGCGGTGGGATCTGGGATTTTTTCCCTTCTTTTTTTTTTTTTTTTTTTTTTTTTTTTTTTTTTTTTTTTTTTTTTGAGGGGAGGGAGCGATTTGGGATGAGGACTGAATTGTTTATTGGGCTGTTTTCTCTACTTGGGCCGTACCCAATCTAGCCCCAAGCGTATCTGGTTCGAGTATCCGGTCCAATACTACATGTACAAATTCGTAGATACTGTCTGTATTCATATCTGAGATATATTTGGAGGCGTATTCATCCATATCCATATTTCATTTTACACGGGTAATGTAGAAATGGCCAGTTGGGACTTGCCAATTCCACGCACGGACCATGTCAAAAAGCATGAAGAAAATGTCCTTTTCCACTGATTAACCACTGCATTCAGAGAGATTTGTTCCAAATGGCACAGCCCATGTTAAACAATGAGCATCACATTTGTAGTTAAACAATGGCCCAGGTTCCAAATGGGGCAGAAGAATCATGATTTACACTGCAAGAGTTTCATCAACACTAGATCACAGACCAGGCTAAACACACCAAGCCACAGTCCTGGCTATTCTGAACTCTCAACAGATCACAAAAACCTCCGAATATGACTTCTTTGACAAATCAAATACTTGCAGATTAATTAATTATAATAATAAAGATCTGCCTTTTTCTTTTCTTAGAAAAAAGTACATATACAACCATATTTCTTCCATGGTTTCAGCCACGCTGTTTCTTTGAGCTAGGTAAATCATCATCATAGTCATAGTGACCGCCATCTTGTGCCCCATCTTTCTCACCCTTTTTCCTAGCCAGGATCTTGTTGAACTTGTGGAGGTCATTCGATCGTGAGCTTCTGGTCCAGCTTGTATCACAGAAGAATTCAAAACTGCTGTGACTAGACCTGGACTTGTGAGTTCAAGTCTAGAATCATGACATGTTCTTGTGGCCTTTTGGAGGTCTGTTGTCACGATCGCGCGCGCCATGAATTCCATGCAAAACGCCGGTCATCAGTATAGTACGACTTTGGAGGCTGCTGGCATGATCCCCCAAGAGTTCTAGAATTATCACATCGATGTACAACACGGCAGGTAATTAGGCGAATTCAGTGCAAGAGACCTCCAACGTGCACAATAGGTCGATGAATCACACCATCAATTCAGTCAAATCTATTGACATTATTTAATATAATATGTCAAAAAACCTTGACTGATTTAATGCTTTCTAGAAAAAAACACTTTAACTATGAATAAATAATACAGTTGAATCATTTTAAAGGCCATGTATTAGTTATTATGTAGGTTATTATAGGATATGCAGGACACAACATAGGATTCTACTATCTAATGGGATCATATATGTGTAACTTTCATTTATAGGATCAAGAGTTCAAGATACAATGAAATTTAGGATACGTGATGGAATCAATATCCATCCTATCTAGGTTAAGGTCCTAACATAATAACCTTTAAGGACAAGCACCACTGGTTCGCAAAAAAAAAAAGGGGGACAAGCAAGATTTACATAAGGTAGAGAAGGAAATCAATGAGTAGACATATCTAATTTATCATCGGATATGTGAAGAGATAATTTTGAAATTAATTTGTGAGACATCATAAATTGTAGACATATTGCTCCTAGAGCATGTTAGCACAAGCCCATCTGGCGATCCTTCTACAAGTGTACAGGCTGACCCAGCTCGGCGCATCCGGCCCAAGCGCGACGCCCGGCCCAGCAAGAAGGTGTTCGGCTCCGAGTGGCAAAGCTAGAGAGTACTTAAGCGCTAGAGAGAGGAGGGGAGAGATCAGAGAATTGTAAACTGAACCCTGTTATTTTGAATCATTCATGGTAGCGTAGCTTTTCCCCTTCTCCAAGTAGCTCGTCTTCCTCCTTCCTCCTCCCTCCCCTGTCTCGTGCTACTCACAATTGGTATCAGAGACTTCTAGATCCTGGAATCCCACCACCACTATACTCGCCGCCAGCGTGCTCTCGGCGCCATGGATCCCAACTTCAAGCTGCTGTTCAACGAGCTCGCCAAGCTCAAGGGCGGTTCGACGAGCAGAATTCGCGTTTCGACGAGCAGAGCAAGCGGTTCGACGATCTCGAGCGCAGCATCACCGACCGCTCTGCCGATTTCGCGTCCCGCCTCGACGCGTTGGAGTTGGACCACGACGCCGTCAACGAGATCGGCCGCCGCGTCGCCGATTTGGAGGCTGCGCCTGTCGATCCGCAAATCCTCGCCGACAGCAAGCGCATCGACGAGTTGGTGGCTAACTACGCCGACCACGACTCGGAGCTCTGCAACCGCCTCGACGCGCTTGAGAAGTCGCGTTCCGCCTTCCCAGGGGAGGATGCAGAGGTCCGGATGGAGTCGCTGGAGACATGGAGGCCCGGCATCGACGACATGCTGTGGTCCATGCGCCGCTCCGTCCAGGCGCTGTCTTCGGCTGCTCATCGTCCGGTGGCTCCGTCGTCTTCTACGCCAGCTGCGGGGTTCGAGGCTGCCTCAAGCCAGACAACCGGGTACACCTACGCTTCGGCCGCCCGCCGCCGGGGAACTCCTACACCTACGCCGACCGCGCCACCGCCGGGACCTCCTACACCTCGACGAGGGCCGCGCCGCCACCGGGGAACTCCTACATCCCGGCGGCCGTGCCGCCACCGAAGACCGCCACCGCGCCGCCATCAGGGACCGCCTACACCTCCGTGTCGCCGGTGTGTGCGCCTCCTTCGTTGTTTGCGGCTCCACCGCTGCATCGCACGCCCTAGGTGTTCGAGACAAGTCCCCAGAGCGGCGTCTTCGTCAATTCTCCTACCCAGGCGGTTGAGCAGCAGCACATGCGCCCCGCCGAATCGCCCGTCGTTGGGCACCGCGTCGAATCGACTACATGGGTTCCGGGATCTGGGGTCGTTACGACCTGGATCCCTGACCCGGCCAACGGTACGAACCACTCCCAATTCTCCAATTTTGTTCATGCATCACCCGCGTACCTTCATCACCCACCACCAATTCCAACATATCCTTACCAACCACCGCCGATCCCACAGTCTGAGCCTCCGGGAACCATGTCTTATTCTCACCCCCTGAACCACACTGTCCCACGTCCTGTTGTTCAGCCAGTTCGTCCAAACATGGTTTCCACGACTCCACAACAGCCCCATCATACTCATGATTCCTATTCATCACATCACAACTCTTCGGGTCGAATTCCTAAACTTGAGTTTCCCCGTTTCGATGGTGACAATCCACGCCGTTGGAAACATCGTGCCGAAAAATACTTTCGTATGAACTCTGTGGATGAGTCACTTTGGATTGAGATTTCTAAGATGCATTTTGATGGTGCTGCCTCGTTGTGGTACCAGTCGATTGAGCATAGTGTTTCTTCGATGTCTTGGTCTCAGTTTGGTGCCTTGATGCATGATAGGTTTGATAGAGACCGTCACGAGTCGCTCATTCGTCAGAGTTTTGCGCTCCGTATGACTTCCACAGTCACTGAGTATCTGTCCAAATTTACTGAAATCAGTGACCAACTGCGAGTCTATACAAACCAGCCTGACGAGATCAAGTCTGTTATTGCATTGCATCACCCAAAAAACTTTGGATTCTGCCGCGTCTCTTGCTCTGTTATAGGAAGAGATGTGTCCGCTGCCGCCGGCTCGTGTGGCGCATTCCGGTGATTGGCATTCTTCGTTCAAGTCGGCTACACCACACCGTGGACCTCTTCCACTGCCTCCACCTCCTCGTCAGGACAAGCCCGTGATGCCGGTGATTACAGCTCCTGCTTCCTCGCAGGAGGCTACTCTGAAAGCTCTCAAGGCTTCCCGGCGGGCGCAAGGCTTATGTTTCAAATGTGCTGGCCCATGGACTCGGGAGCACAAATGTCCAATTTGAAGTGTTAATGGCTGTGGGTGATCTATGGGCAGGGATTCCTGATGATGATGAGCTACAAGATGGTTGTGAGGATGTTGATGTGACTCCTCCGGCTTCTAATCAGTTGTTTCTGGCTATATCAAAGGCTGCTATGCAGGGTTCCTCCAGCCATCGTCCGGTGCGGCTTCAAGTTTATCGGTGGTCAGGATCGTCCGCCGATTCTTGTTGGATTCGAGCAGCTCTGCATCTTTTATTAGTCAATCCTTGGCTGACAAGTTGCAAGATGTTTCTGTGGTGCCGGCTTCAACACAGGTTCAGGTGGCTGGTGGAGGCCGATTGTCTAGCTCGGGCACCCTCGCGGCTTGCCATGGACAAGACTTTTCTACCTTCTCGACCGATTTTCAGATCCTCCGTACCTGAAAGCATATGATGCAATTGTTGGTATGGATTGGCTTTCTTTTTGCTCTCCCCATGCTAGTGGATTGGGCAAATCGTGGCTGGTGATTCCACGATGGCTCTTATGTGCTCTTGCAGTGGTGTTTTAGATACAAGCTCCACAACATCTTTATGTTCAGTTTGCAAACAGGTCTCGATGCTTCTCCTCTCAGCTAAAATTGAATGCTCCTCCTCGCAATGGAGATTCAAGTCTTGGTTTTCGAATTTGCTGAATTGTTTGAGGCACCAACATCTTTACCACCTTCTAGGAGCTTGCAACCATAAGATACCTCTTATTCCGAGAGCCCCCAGCTGTTTATCCGGCCATATCGTTATCCGCCGGATTGAAGGATGAGATTGAAGTTCAAGTCAATGATATGTCAAGCAAGGCTTGATTCAACCAAGTTCAAGCCCGTTTCGTCACCGATCTTGATGGTTCGAAAGAAAGACATTTTCATATCACTTCGTGTGGACTTTCGCCTCAATGCTTTGATCGCCAAATCCAAGTTTCCGGTGCCCGTCTTTGACCGGTGATGGATGAGTTGTCGCAAGCCACTTGGTTTTCTACTCTTGATCTTCGATCGCTTCCATCGATATCTTGTTGCAGCCGGAAGAATTTAAGACAGCCTTCCGGACACATTTGGGACAATATGAGTTTAGGTCAGTTATGGCTTTTGGCTGACTGGTGCACCCAGCACTTTCCGTGGAGCGATGAATGCCACCCTTGCTCCAGATTGCGCCGCTTTGTGATTGTCTTCTTTGACGACATTCTTGTTTACAGCAAGACCTATGAAGAGCACCTGCAGCATCTAGCCGAGGTATTCAAGTGGCTGCAAGCTGATTGTTGGAAGCTGAAGATGTCTAAATGCACTTTTGCTCAGCGGTCTATTTCATACCTAGGACATATCATTGAAGGACAGGCTGTCTACAAGATCCCGCTAAGGTCCGTGCTGTTCACGATTGGCCTGCCGAAATCTTAATCAAGGACCTCCGTGGATTCCGGGAATTGCTGGTTATTACCGGGAAGTTAGTTGGAGTCACATTGCCGCAGTGATTGCCGGACCGACCTTGGTTGCTCAAAAAGGACACCATCTTTGTTTGGACATCGATCCATGAGTCTTCTTTCACCACTCAAACAAGCTCTTGTTCTCCTCCAGTTTTTGGCTATTCCGGATTTCTCATGACCCTTCCACATTGAAATAGATGCCTCAGTAATCGGTGTCGGGCAGTTTTTATTTGCAGAATGGACATCCATTGGCATTTATGTTAAGGCGTTAGGCCCGCTGAACCGTGGCACTGGCCGCCTATGAGAAAGAATACTTAGCTATTGTTATGGCGTCGGTGGGACCCGGTGGCGTCACTACTTGCTCCAAAATGAATTTTTCATACACACCGCATCAAAAGAGCCTTTGATCCATCTTAATGAGCAAAGACTTCATACTCCACACAGCTTGTGAAGTTGTTCACTAAATTGCTGGGTTGCGCTATAAGATTGTACAAAAAGGGATTGAGAATGGAGCAGCGGATGCATTGTCCCAGCGAATATCGAGGAGGAGATTCGGCTATCGGCTCCCTACTCACTTATGGCTGCAGGAGTTGGCAGCTTGGTATTCCACCGATCTGATGCTTTCCGGTCATTGCTAGCACGTTTGTCGATTAGTCCTTCTTACATCGAACCATATTCTCTGCGGAATGGCATAATTTTATACAAGAAGAAGATGCGGCTTGGATCCTTCAAAGGTTGCATATTAAGTGATTGCTGCCCTGCACAACAGTCCTGTGGGGGTCACTGGGGTCCACCGCAGCTGTTCATCAAATCAAACAGTGATCTCTCTGCGGCTGCGGTGATGCGTGCGATATCAAGGAGAATACATCCAGGCTTGTCGAGACTTGTTTGCAAGCCAAGCTTTGTCGTTCTCGGTATCCGGTTTGCTTCAACCTTTGCCGGTTCCTAGAGCTCTTGGGATGTGGTCACAATGGTTTTGTGCGAAGGCCTTCCCCATCTGGTTCAATGGAGTCATGGTGGTGGTCGATAAGTACTCGGTTGCTCACTTCATTGGTCTTCGCCGCCCGTTCTCAGCATTCACGATGGCAAAACTGTTCTATGACAATGCTACAGGCTGCGGCTGCCTTTGACTATTGTTTCAGACCGGGAATCGTGTCTTTACTAGCCAAATTTTGGCAGACATTATTTACATGGCTGGTGTGAGTCTCAATATGAGTACCGGCTTATCATCCGCGAGACGGATGGACAAGCGGCGCGTCAATCAGTGCATGGAAACTTATCTGCGCTGCTTCATTCCTTCCTGTCCCAAGCGCTGGTCTTCCTGGCTATGATCTGCAGAGTTCTGGTATAACTCGTCATTCCATTCAGCACTCGGCCAGACTCCATTTGAGGTGTTGTATGGCTTTCTCCCTCGTCATCTTGGCCTGGATATTGATGTTGCATCCGACGTGCCTGAGTTGTCAATATGGCTGGAAGAACGTGCCTTGATGCAAGACTTCATTCGGCAACACTTGTTGCGACGCAGCTCGCCGAATGAAGCGCCAAGCGAGACAAGTATGCGTTCGTAGAGATCTTTTCGTGGGCGACTGTTGTCTTCCTCAAGCCGCAGCCGTATGTTCGCCGTCGGTGGCACGACGTGCTTGCCACAAGCTCAATTTCCGTTTCTTTGGCCCGTTCAAGATTGTTGCAAGGGGATTGGCAAGGGGTGGCCTACAAGGCGGCTCTTCCACCGTCTTCATCGTGCACCCCTGTGTTCCACGCCTCACAACTCAAGCATTCCCAGGTGGACGCCCGGTGGCGTCCGCTCTTCCATCCGACTTGGTTCAATTTCAGATTCCTCTCAAGATTCTCGGTGCGTTGACTCTCGGCCCCAACCCCGTTGAGCGAGGTATTGATTCATTGGTCTCACATGCCTGTGGACACGGCGACTCCGGGAGAATGAAGCTCTCAACAACAGTTTTCCAAGGGCTCCGGCATGGGTCATGCCGCTCAAGGAGGAGGGATGTTAGCACAAGCCCATCCGGCGATCCTTCTACAAGTGTACAGAGGACCCAGCTCGGCGCATCCGGCCCAAAGCGCGCGACGCCCGGCCCAGCAAGAAGGTGTTCGGCTCCGAGTGGCAAAGCTAAGAGAGTACTTAGCGCTAGAGAGGAGGGGAGAGATCGAGCAGAATTGTAAACTGAACCCCATTATTTTGAATCATTCATGGTAGCGTAGCTTTTCCCCCTTCTCCAAGTAGCCTCGTCTTCTCCTTCCTCCTCCTCCCCCTGTCTCGTGCTACTCCACGAGCATCATGGATCTTGACTTGACTCTTCGTGCCCCATTGGCAACATGAATCATGAGCGCTTATAAATAAGGCCTGACGCCAGAGCACCCCGTTCTATGCAAGCAATCCCACATATATATGCCATGTCTGCACTCCCCTGGCTACAAGAAACCCAAAGAAACTGGCAAACAACATGGCCAAGCTATCACTTGTGTTCCAGTGATCATCGTGTGTTCCTTATCGATACCACAGGCTCATCTACCACCCCAATCCAACCTGCACCCCCACCAAGCAATCCCCTGCATCCTGAGCAGGCAGGATGGCCTTCAAGAAGGGCCTCACTGATCTAGCAACTACCTGTCATCCTGGCAAGGCGATGATGACTGCTGTGCATGGACAGGCATCTCGTGCAGCAAGCGAAATGAGATAAATATTGTGGAGCTTTGGCTCGACACTGCAGTAACAGGACTTGGAGGTAAAGATAAGCTCCTCCTTGCTTGCACTACAGCACTTGAAGTCCTTGAGCCTTCAAGAGAGAATGACTTTGGTGGCGCACCAATCCCAGAGTTCATTGGTAGTTTCAAACACATGCAATATCTGTCCCTCTCCAATGCCAATTTCAGTGGGCACATACCACCCCATCTTGGCAACCTCTCTGAGTTGGTTCATCTCGATGTAATGAGCCTGGGAGGTCCAAAATTGTACTCAAGTGATCTTGCATGGCTAGGACGCCTGTCAAAACTAACGTATCTTGTGTTGGACGGTGTGAACCTCAGCACTGCAATCGACTGGAGTCACTCCCTTAACATGGTTCCATCCCTGGTCTACCTGAGTCTCGCTGGTTGTAACCTGACAAACACTATTCCTCCCCCAGTGCATATCAACCTCACATCACTAGAGGCAGTATACCTCACTGGTAACCCCTTCAACTCACCTATTTCAGTCAAAGATTCCTTTTGGCCCTTCTGGGTTCTTCCTAGACTTGAAACTTTATATATAGCAAGCTGCGGGCTACAAGGTTCCATCCCTGAGGTTCTGGGGAACTCAACATCCCTCACAGTATTGTATCTCAGTTATAATGACCTCACAGGGGTCCCAATAACATTCAAGAGACTGCATACCTTGGAATCATTGTATCTTGCCGGGAATAACATCAATGGTGATATACAAGAATTGTTGGAGAGATTGCCTGGGCATAGCTTGCACAATTTAGATTTGCATACGAACAATTTAACTGGGAGCTTGCCTTCTCAGAATAAAGGGCATTTCAGGGATCTTCATATTCTCTATCTCAGCAATAACAGGATCTCTGGAAATATACCACTTTGGATAGGAGAGCACACAAACCTGACGAAACTAGAGCTCGACTCCAACAACCTAGATGGCATAGTCACACAATCCCATTTGACAAAACTAGCTCATCTAAGGGCTCTAGGGTTATCAGATAACTCCTTGACAATGGTGGTTGACCAGCTCTGGGTTCCTCCTTTCAAGCTATTTATGGCTAGTTTACAGTCTTGTAGGCTAGGGCCTAAGTTCCCAGATTGGCTCAAATCACAAAGTGAGATGTTGATCCTAGATATTTCAAATACAGGCATAGCTGATTCCTTACCTGATTGGTTCTGGTCCACATTTTCAAAAACCAACTATTTGATTCTATCAAGAAACCAGATTAGAGGCACGCTGCCAGCACTGAAGTTTGCAAAAATGGAATCAAGACAAATGGATTTCAGTATGAATCTTTTTGAAGGTGGTATGCCAAAGTTTTCAAGAAACTTAACACATCTTGACCTATCAAGAAACAATATATCAGGGCCACTACCACTTGATTTTGGAGCACCAATATTAGAATCACTGGTTCTCTTCAAAAATTCACTGTCTGGTACAATTCCAAATTTCATTTGCAAATTGAAGTACTTACAATTTGTAGATCTATCAAGAAATCTACTACAAGGCCCATTTCCTAATTGCTGGGACAATTCAGAAGAAGGAAGCACATCAACAAGTATTGGGTCTTCAAATTCCAACCCAAGCTTTCAGGGCCATTCCCATTGCTTTTTCTCCAAAAATGCCAGCGCCTAATACTTCTTGATCTTGCATTTAATCAGTTTTCTGGGAGCTTACCAACATGGATAGGAGAGAAATTGTCATCCTTAGCATTGCTGAGGTTACGTTCAAATATGTTCACTGGTGACATCCCTCCCCAGCTTAGCAAGATGAAAGATCTTCAGTATTTAGACCTAGCATCTAATAATTTTTCAGGGACGATCCCCAGGTCACTTGTGAATTTGAAGGCAATGTCCCACACTCCTGCTGACAATGGCTCATTTTCAGATGTAGCCTTCTATGGATTGTCACCTACAAGAGTCTACATTTATCTTGTTTACGACCCATCTGATTCTGGGATGTTTGGACCTGATGAGTTCGTTCACATGGGCATGTCCTGGTGCTACAACGATAGTTTATTAGTTGTCACTAAAGGGCAGCAACTTCATTTCACTACTGGAGTTTGGTTGATGGTAAATTTCGATCTGTCTTGCAACAGCTTAACAGGGCATATTCCTGAAGAAATTAGTGCACTCACTGCACTGAAAAGCTTAAACCTTTCCTGGAATGATCTAAGCGGGACAATCCCAATGAATATGAGTGCCTTACAATCACTCGAATCTTTGGATTTATCACACAATGGGCTTTCTGGAGAAATTCCTTGGAGCATATCATCTCTAAGCGCACTGAGCCACTTGAATTTGTCTTACAACAATTTGTCAGGGCCAATACCGTCTGGGAATCAGCTACAGGTGCTTGATAACCAGGCATCCATATACATTGGAAACCCCGGTCTTTGCGGTCCACCTCTCGCCAAGAATTGCTCAGAAACAAAGCTGCCGCCACCAGGTGCCGAGGATGATGATCAAGATGCATTGTTCTTGTACCTTGGGCTGGGCATAGGATGGGCGACGGGCCTATCGACTGTCTACCTCATCTTGTTGTTGAACCTGAAGTGGAGAATTGCATGCTTCTTGTTTTTTGATCGCTTGTATGACCAGGTTTATGTGCAAGTGGCCCTGACTTGGGCTTCCTTGGCAAGAGCATCGGATTGAAGCCAGCGTTATCAGAAATGCCCGTGCTAGTAGCTAGTAGTAGAGCATGATGCTCCAGTCCGTTATTATCATCAATGCCTGTATATTTTGAATAAAGGCTGGGTTTATGTTAATCCTTTCATTTTCGAATGTAATTGATTCTTTCCCATCGGTATTCCCTTAGTGCTAACTGTATTATATATATGTCAAAAATACAAAGTCATAAAAGACGTCAGGTCAAAAAGTCAGTACAATCGATCACTTATATTATATTACCCTCTGACCAGGGATCGGGAAAAGCCCTCACTAATGACAATGTAATGGTGACTTAATTCAACATTACTAGTAAACAAGCTTTTCAAATCCATAAAACCAACTAACCACTGAATCGATTTCTCTAATCAGAGATCAATCTCTAACTATTATTCTATTTAATTGACTGACAATTTGCAGTGGACCCAAGTGTAGGTCTTTGGTGAAGGCCGCTGCCGCGCCTCTTCCTCGTTGCAGGTCCTTACCACTCTTCCCTCTTAATACAAAACGGGCTATGCCCTGCTATTTGCAGTGAATAATGGATTAATGGGCCAATGGCAGTGTTTTCGTACACCTGGCTCAATGGAGTTGGAGCTCCTCGCCGTGCTAGACACATCACCGGCTCCAGCTTCATCTCTTTCCCCAATGGCTTCATCTCCTCCCTCATCCATCTCCTGCTGCCTGCTGCCGTCTTCGCCTCTTCGTGGCTCATCGCCTGTCTGGATCGAGCGTTCGGCGCCTCAGCCGCCCGGCGCAGCCGCGCGCAGGCCACCCGCCGCCGCCCGCCGGCATAGGGGCTAGGGACGGGGAGCCGCAGAGCGCCCGAGCTGCGACGCCTGTGTGCGTGAACCTTTAAGGTCAAAATGGGCCAGAATTTGGGCCATTATTGAGGACTGGGGTGGGGTGGGCCTTTTTCGGCCAGACGGCCCAGCAGGACTGCTCCAACCTTCTTGACGCACTTGGCGACCTGCGCTCACTCGACGGACGCCACCGCCGGCCGGAGAACTGGGGTAACACTGGTGCTCGTCGGAGGGAACCTAGGGCGGCTTGGTTTGTTTAGCTAACGAGAAACACAGAATAGGAGCACCATTTCTTCTGAAGAAATATAAAATTTATGTCAAGGACACAAATAGCTCTTCTCTTGAAGTTCCTCATGATTGATTTTTCAGATAATTCGGCTTCAACAATTTGTTGGGGATTTACCTTCTTTTTCCTTAAGCATGACTGCAATAGTACAGACAGTGGTCGTGCAGCCTTTACTGTCACCAATCCGGCTTCAGAGCAACAGAAATGCCACCAATGTTCGCAAACCGGCTTTTTTTAGCTAGGAAGGCTGCAACCAGAAGATGCAAGACAAACAAAATCACGAAGAATCTTAGTATTATTCCTGGTAGGTATCGATCACTGATGTAGAGAGTTTTTAACAATACGTCCTGATGCCAATAGCCTGAAGAACAATCCAAATTGCCAGCTATGCAACAGTCAATGAACTAAAACAAATCTCATTCAGTTTTGCAAAGGCTCTCTATCAGTAAGTAAAGACTGACACCAATTTCAACACGGGGTTTTCAGACAATCAGAACGAGTATATACTGAATCGCTCACTGATCATTAGATAATCCAGTACATATACAGCCATATTTCTTCCATGGTTTCAGCTCAAAGCATCAACATATTTCCTACCGGCCACCTTAAACAAAGGTAGCATGATACAGCTGCCAGTTAAACATGGCACTGTGTAACGCCTACCTACTAGCAGTTTTAGCCACGCTGTTTCTTTGAGCTAGGTAAATCATCATCATAGTGACCACCATCATCTGCCCCATCTTTCTCGCCCTTCTTCCTAGCTAGGATCTTGTTGATCTTGTGGAGGTCATTCGTGAGCTTCTGGTCTTTGTTCTGCTTCCTGTGGTCTTCCTGCCGTCCTGCATCTTCACCCCAAACTGAAAGGCAGCCTTTGGCATGGCTTCTTTCTGATCGTTGTCTTGGCCCACTCCTCTTCAGTCTCAAAGTCCCACCTATGAAGACGGCCCTTCGCCTGCTCAAGAATTGTGTATCAGAACAGACTAGAGATGGTCCAAAAGTGCCAATGACGAAGGTTGCTCTACCATTTAAACCAAAATTCCCAATCTATATCACAACTGAACAATAGAAGATGTACAGGCTAAACAACCAGAAGAAAGCAATATCAGGGACAGTCTTGGGATTATGCTCAAATACCAGACATAATAGTAAAGAAAACGATCTCAAAAAAATGGCTACAACACTTCACTGTAAGTTTCCAGAATATTCCAATACATATGGAGAAAAATGATGCAGAAATGATTTATCATTGAACAATTCAAAAGCATATACAGCATAATAAACATTAACTAAGTGCCTACCCTATCCTATCCACTGCGATTTCACAAAAGGATTACCACAAGCATAGACTTGCATTTGCAAAGGAACTTTGGTGCATAAGATCTAAATCATTTTACTTACCCGTCCACCCATATCCATCTTGATAAATCATCTTCATCATCGCTTCCCTTAATCTCATTATTGTACTCCTGGTAACCAGGATAACACTCTGAGTAACTATCTGAAATAAAATTTGGATCTCTCTCTCGTGCATCTTTTCCCTCAGCTGATTAAGCCTTTGATCATCACGTTTGAAAACAGAACCTAAACCCCGATCCTTGTCTGCTTGAGTCATGAACCTCGGATCTGGGCTATACTAGGGTCAGCTAACACATCGTATTCCTGGGTGCTTTGCTGCACATACTGTTCTGGATAGCCCAACTGTTGTTCTGCATACACATAGCTTGACCAGTCGCCTTGATATCCAGCAGCTGCCATCTGGGCTTGAACAGCATCATACCCATTCTGGCACCAGAAAAGACAAAAATATTACGACCAAGTTAAATAAAATGTAAATAAAACTAAAAACACGTTATAATAGGCCATGAACATGGTTTGATAACAAATACATAGTAGGCCCAGCCTCAACATTCAAAGCCCACAGCTAAAATTACAGGTATCCACCAGAACCTAAGTTACTGAACATTTATAAGCTTACCGGCTGTTGCCAAGCTTGAGCAGGTTCAGATGGTGGTACTGGGCCATACATGGGTCCATTGAGAGTGGCCTGCTTCTGATGGTTACGTGGGATTCATCCATATCAGAAACAGGGCTCTGACTCATTCCTTGGTAGGGACTGAATAGTCAACTCCATCCTCCAACAAAAATGTCATCGTCATCTCTGCTCTTGCAACAGGGACTGGTTGTTTCTCCTTTGCATTGAAATTATTGTTCCGATGGGGTGGAGCTGGTGGTAGTGGCATATCTGATTGATGTTTCAGGTAGAACCGTTAATTTGGGAAGGTTTTACTGAATCATCATAGTCACCACTTGCCAAATTGCTCTTCCCTGCATTGTAGCAAACATAGTACATTAACAAGATACCTAACCCATCAAGTACCTGAAGATAATTCTAAAGAATACTAGAGATACGATTGAAACAAAATTCATGCACCCTGGCAAAACTAACGACTTTACTTTCAATTCAGTTGTATTGTCCTAACGTCATATTATGATGACCGGAGAGAGTATATGACTAAAATGTGTTAGTTCTTCCAAACAAGAACACTTTAGTATATTTTCTTAATGTATTAACCATGGAAGTTTTCCTGTTCACATATTCTAACTCAACAAGATCTCTAGTAATTATTTATTCTCATCAACACACCTTTTATATCTCTCTCCTTTTTCTTTTTCTTCAAGACCTTCCCTGATGATCCAAGCCGAAGGTATGTCACATAGTATTTTTGCAATCCTGTCAAGTACAGAACCATCCACGCTGACAGTTACCATCTCCTGCAAAGGTACAGTTATTAAGAAAAGTTACAAAACACTCCAACATGGGATACGCCATATTATCAGAATACCTCTGGAACCGGGCAATCAGCTTTGCTCCTATGAAGAGTTGTTGGGATATCATTGGTTACTCCCTCCTCCTGATTGGATCATAAAAGAGAATTACTATCTTTAAACTTTGGAATAGAAAAGAAAGAATTTGCCAATACTGGCAACTTGACAAGAATAAGTAACCTGTGCTGGCACCCCTACTCTATTATTCTGAAAATCTATGGAAAGGATACATCTGCAAAACCAAAACATCATACACCCCACTTTGAGCCATTTCTGGCTTGTGACTTGTGGTTGCCCCTAATAGAACATGATCAAGAGAAAGTAATGTATGTAGCAATTATGAGGCCACAATACAGTGCAATGACAATCAAATTTGCCTGAACTGTGAATGATGCCATCAGAGATAAAAGTAAATTAACACTATACTTGAATATAATATAATGGAGCATGAAAAAAATGGAAATTTAATGCCTATAGCTTGTGATTTAATGTATTACGAACTCTACTATACAATGAAGTAAATACATTACTACAGGAACTCTATTAAGGGCATTACCATATTGTAATCGTGACATCCGACCAGGAAGAAACAATTAGTTCTCTTTAATTATGCTTTGAGGCTTTATGATCCATTGGTAGACAGACTGCAACCAACAAAGAAAGAAAATAAATAGCCATGTTGTATTAACCATTAATGTATGAAGGAAAAAAACTCACTGACAAATGATAGCTCAAAAATATTACCTTTGCAGTTGCAGTGCGAAAGGAGACTGCCTGATCTTCTTTTGCTGCCCTGAACAACAAAAGTGAAAGATAAAGTGTTATGCTCCCAAAGCACTGCAGCTGGGGTAAAAAAATGAGGCTATTAACAAGTATCGCTCCAATTGGGAGATGGATGGATATTATATTTTACATTGTAGCACATGGTGGTGCTAATGATGGCAGGAATGATATTTAGCTGAGAAAATGTTTAGCTGCTTACATACAGTCCAAATGCAAGCGCAACATTATTTGTGTACAAAGGGCCTTACATGGATCTGAGTTAGCATGCCAACAAATCAGTTGTGCACAATGGCTTCAGGAATGCTGGCAAAGTCATGTAGTACTACAAGTGATCCAAATGCAAAATATTACAGGAGGCAGAACCCCTTTCTTGATTTACATTAGCAATTCAAAAATAAGACTGTTCTAAGAATTTGAGGAAAGAAATTGGATCTCTTATAAAATCAACTCAAACCCCAAAACTTGGGATTAGCTGAAACAAGTGTGGTCCATATAATTGAGTCATCATGGAAAAAAAAAAAACTGTGTACCTCCTTGCTTTCTGTACAAGTGAATAACTGAATATCATGCACATGACAGTCAATGGGCATACTAAAGCATACAAAATACAAACTGCACACGTGACTTTCTCAACCCTAATCGATGTTCTGATCATATAAGGTGACAACTGTGATAACATGACATATGGCTGACATTCTACCTTGACTTTGCATCCTTCCCATCCTCTGCATCAGGTTTTCTTATCAATTCCTCCTACTCATTGTGAAGTAGAGCATAGTCCAAACCCTTGACCAGATGTGTATGCTCCAAATCACCTTAAAAATAAAAGGTGGAAACAGAATGTCAATCAAAGAGCAGCTCATAAGATCGAAACAGAAACAGCATCTGAGACTCTGAGTCACCCAGCCAATATCCAATATACAGTGTGACCTTCGCTACCTTTATTTTCTATTATATTACAAGAATTCATGAATGACTGATTTCTTAGGTTAAAAGGATCCAAAGAGAATGCTAAATCTTTATATTCCACTTGGAGAAACTGATGTTCTGAAACTGAGGACATCAAGCATTTTACCAAATTTATAAGACTCTTAAACAGCTCTCATTTTTACAGAAGACATGATTATGATTCAGACAGCTTGTGCACAGGTATGGACACTTGTTCATTCACATAAAATGCAGTACAAAACAGAAGAAAGAAAGTAGACATGCAAGGGAGTTTACGCCACAGAAGGAAATTATTTCCTTAAAGAAAGTACAGAATCACCACCAACCTCCGAGATATTTGCTTTTTCTCAATTGAAATCTTATGAGCATCTGCCAACCTGTGACACAAACATTGCAGAGATTAGGATTCCAGAAAACATGAAATAAACTAAGCACAAATAGAAGTATAGCATAAATGAACCGGTGATCTATTACCTCAGATCAGTCCCAGGAGGTGCCACTGCATGAAAGGAACCAAGTTCTGTAGGTTCATAATCTGGGTTTTGATCTTCACGGCCGCTCCTTAACACGATCACGATACCTGGGTGTCTCTGGTTCTTCTTTTTCTCCTCTCTGAATTAAAAACTTAAAAGAAATTTTAAGTTCACCAAATCACTTACAGTAAGTACTAAGTAACTTGAGTCCTAGTTTGCATCTAATTTGTCATTATCAGTTACTACTTTAACATGATTAGAGATTCTGGTGCATATCCTAAAAAGGCTGAAAACATATACAAATTTTATCCAAGACAATAGTCCCTGAGTGTGGGATCCTGAATATTTGCATAGTTCTCTTGCTTTAGCACTCTAGCCATTTTAATGCAGTTCCTCTGCATCAAAACCTTGTGATATGTATGCAAAATAGAATTCCTCAGAGACTGATAGTGTATTACAGACACAAACATAATGACAGCTATTTGGACTCTTGCGAAAGAGTAGAAGCAACAAGTAACAGTGAATCACAACCAAAGGGTGAAGGTGCATGCAAGTAATGCAGATGGACTAGGTGACTGGAGGGTTGATCTACAACAACAGCTGTGGTTGCATTAAGTTCCAGACATTCATGTAATCGGGTTACAGCAACAGTAAGAAAAACTAACGGTAGCATCAAGAGCTGTGGTTTCACTGATCATTTTTGTGCAAACAAGTTTCACACATGCCTCATTCAAAAGCTGTTTGCATCATGAACAGAGAAACAGCTATGATTGGGGGACGATTTGACAAGAACAAACTACAGTATGTTACGTCCTCGAAATAGAGACAGCTCTAATTCTACTGTTCAATCCCCAATCACCAAGGCGCTAAGCAATGCACGGAACAAAAGAAAGCAAATGCACTGTGGAACGCATACTTCCGCCGCATCATTTTTTCCTTATAGTAATTGTTCTTCTTCGACGACATCTTTTCTCCCTCTCTTCTGTATCCCTAGAATCATTTGGGGAAGAAATTAGAACCTCGACACAAAAATTACAGGCGAAGGCTTACACACTCGCCGGAGACTGGGTCTTAGGGTACCTGCTCACAGCAGCTACGGCGGCGGAAGATGCGAGGGGCGAGGCAACGGAGCTTGACGGACGGGAGGCAGACCGCAGACGGCGGTGGCGTCGGGCGGCGCCGCGGCGGGAAGCGGAGGTGCCGGAGGCAGGCTGGGCCGTGTGCCGGTGGGAGACCAGAGGAGCGGTGGGGGACGAGTCGGAGGCGGCGCTCGGGGTTGCGAGGAGGTTTTCCGGTAGAGAGGCGGCGGGAGGGGAGACTGGCGCGCCGGTGCGGCGGTGCCGGAGTGACTTTTTCGATTTAGCCCTCGGAATCCTCTGATTTTCGCACTTCGCAGCCGCAGAAGCTGTGCAAATGGACGGGACGAGACGAGACGAGACGGGATCAGGATTCTTCGTTGCTGAGGACTTTTTAAAAAATATATATATATTTTGTCACCTGTCGGTCGCTCAGACACCGATAGGACCCACAAGCCGATATATAGTATTTTTTTACAGCAACCGATATGGTACCTGTTGCTGAGTCAAGTAACGACACGTGTGCTGGGTCGAGATCGGACGGTCCAAATCAAAACAAGTGAGCATGGACATCTGACAAAATCATGTTGTTATTATTATTAAAAGGACGCGACTACAGGCTGCGCGCGCAGTAAACCCCCCTCTGACTGCACACTTCCTTTTTGGAAATAACCCCCACCATCACAGTCCATTACCAGAATTAGAAACTTTAGTACCTAATCAACACTTCCTGTCCAAAATACCCCTCCACCAGCGCGCGCCCCTCACGCGCGCGCTTCTCCCCTGCGCGCCGCCGGACGCGGTTCTCTTCCCCCAGACGCAACGCCGCCGCCTCCATGAAACCTGATTCCCAGATCAGGCAACAAGAACAGGTAGGTTTTCTCCTCCTCTTCTCCAAGCCAACAACAACAGGAAGATTGGAAATCACAGAATCTATTTCTCCCGAAAGATAACCCCTACCAAATTGATCCGAAAACATGTTTTTCTCCAATTTGGAAATCACACAATCCATGAAGAAAATCACATATAGGATCCAACATTGAAGCATTATTCAGGCTATCAAAGCAATAGGCTTTCACAGATTCAAGCATTATTCAAGTTTCTTCCCTACTTTCCTTCCATCAAACCATGAGATGGGTGTTTTCAACACCTTCAGATTGCTAATCTACATATCATCAAGAACTCATAGATTGCTAGATGTCACAGATTGCTATAATAGTTACAATTTTGCTATAATAGTTACAGATTGCTAGGTTGCTAGATATTATTCACAGATTGCTAGATGTCACAGATTGCTAGGTTACAATTAGCCATGATTGTTAAAAGAAGTCAACATGAACTAGCAGCTCTTCACTTGGCTTTCCTTTTGCCCTTGCTGGTGGCTTTACTTTTTTTCTAGTGCCTTTACTTGGTTGTCGAACAACATGGCTTTGTTGGTGCCTTCACTGGGCGTCAAACATACACAAGCCAAAAAGCAAACTAGCAGCATTAGTTATGATTGTTAAAAAGTGAAGTGAACTAGCAGCTTGCATGAGTAGCGATTAAAACTATGAGATTATACTACTAGTTGCCTACTAATTTGCAAAAAAGTGCTTGGAAACTAACATAAAAGCGCTTGTTTTCAAATGTGCGGGAAAATGGATTTGAATCGGATGGATTTGAATCGGCTCCCCGCAAAGGAATCTGATTTGTTCGAAGATGAATTTAACACAAGCAATCCCTTCTTTTGCACCAGTTACCTACCAACTATGATGCATTATTTTTAGTTGCCAAGCATTTAAGCTACCAGTGTTCCTTGGAAGATACACATATTGAGGAGAATGAGCTGTTGCTGTGAGAGCGCAGAGGCCGCAGAGGATGAGCCTGCTATTGTGCCGAGCGGCCAGTGGGTCATGAGAGGATGAGCTCGATAATGTTGATGTTGATTTAGAGGCCCGGGCTCTAGCGGTGATTTCTTCCCAAGATGAGCCATACGTCTAAGAAGATCTTTGATACAATTGAAGAGGCTAGGACTGTTACAATGAGTATGCTAGAAAGAAAGGATTCTCCATACAAGTCCATCTAGGAAATCGTAGCGCACAAATGTTTTGACAAGTACTTGTTTGTGTGCAACAAGGGGATAAAAGGTAAGAAGCCCAAGGATGATGAGGAAGAGATCATTGCAACATTGCCGAGCTTGGTATCTCTCGCCGGCTCGATGAAGAAGATGAAGGCAAAAAAGCACAAGGTATCGTGGTGCCGGGAGGAAAAGGGAGACATTGAAGTATACATGCTGCGGAGCAAGAATGCTTGTCAAGTACAATGGATCAAAATGGTTTGTGAAGCGGTTTGTCAGCGATCATAACCACAACCTAGTGGATAAACCATCACTTGCCAAGTTTCGAGGTCACATCACGAGAATTCCTAAAGAGGAGGTTGATTTCCTAAAAATTCTGCATATATTTGCAACCTACCAACCGCCCGCACGATGCACGCTCATGTCCACCTTTTATGGATCTGTCTCACACGGTGCCATATCATGAGAAGCATGTAGCAAACCCGAGGGCACCAGAGATAAGGGCTCATATTGGGAGGGAGTGACATGGGAAACACTCGCTACTTTGATGAGCTCGAAGGAAGATGGGGATTTGTTTGTCAAGGTCAAGTCGGGATGAAGATGACAAAGGTGGAGTGCTTGTTTTGGGTGGATGATGCGGCTAGATCATCTGCATACAAGAGTTACCATGATCGCATATGTTTTGGACAGCACTTACCTCACAAATGAGTACAAAAACCCTGTCTGCTCTAGTTCATAGCGATCACCTTGTGCACGGTCTAACTATTCAAAGTTGGCTGCGATTTCTTGAGGAATGAATCTCACAATCCTATGTCTGGTCTGTTCAAAACCTTTCTAGAGGCAATGGATGGGCTGCGCCTCTAAACCGATGGCGACAGGGACATGGCAATGGCAGTGCAGCAGTCATCTTCATATCTGCATTTCATAAGATCGCGTTACCGCGGCACATCATATCAAAAATTGAGGCAAGGCTCGGAGTGTACTTTAGCGAGAAAAGAAGGCATGGAGAAGCTCTACAATGAAATCGTCAACTACAGCCTGTGTCCTCAAGAGTTTGAGAGTCGCCGGCAAGGCATGATCGAGCTTTACGTAGCCGGGGCCGATAATGAAATCCTTCGTAACTTGTATCATATTAGGCATTTGTGGTTCTTGCCTACTTCATGGACAGGTTCTATCCATTCCTCTGATCCACTGAGAGAAGCAAGAGCTTCAATGGTGTCCTCGAAGAAATATGTGAACCCAAACAACTCCATACTTGGTTTTGTTGACGGTCACGGAAAATGCAAGATAAGGCGATGTAGCCGAGGACAAGCAAGACTACGGACGGACCAAAAGGTGCCTCTGTGGTCACGGTTCCTGTTGAGAAATAGGTTGGGGTTTACACAAGGAGCATATACTACGATTTCCGCTGAACAATGAAGAACATGGTGTCAGGAGGTGCATCGAGTCTTTTCCAAGTTCCTCGAGCATGGAATATTTCTTTATATATGCTAAAAGTATTGAGAAAAGGGAGTTAGCTAAGATGCACGAAAAGTCCAAGAGAGCAATGCGCCTTGCTAAGCAACTTCTTCGCAAAGATAGCATCAAGGTAGTGGTTGGGATGAGTTCAACGTGTGCTACCAAGCATGGGCGTGCAATAGTGGCGGAATTTCTTTGCTGTAAAACAAGCAAGGAAGATGAAGAAGGCACAAGACCAAGGCACGGCTCATGACAAGGCTCGCTAATGTTCGGATGCAACCTACGGGGGTTTGCTATGTCTTCTACTATCCTTCCTCCACTAGAAGAGCTATTGCGGTGGCATCTATCGCGGGGAGGGCTGGTGAAGCTTCTATGGAAGCAAACACAGCGAAAGTGGTTGCTCCTACAGTCTTGGGTACACTAACACAACGAAGTGGCGCTCCTACGGTCTTGGGCGCTAACACAACGAAGTGGGCTCCTCTCGGTCTTGGCTCCTCCTCCTAGAGTCTTGGATCCGAGATACTTCAAAGACCAAAGGCCGTCGGCCGAGAAAGGAGGATCTTCTCGCGCGGAAGTGCATTCAAAAAGGCCAAATAGATGCGGTCGTTGTGGCTCTACAAATCACAATCTGGCAACATGCAAGAAGAGGGGTGTTCAAGAGAACTAACAAAGGGCGAGGAAGGAATCAAGGCTTAGTTTTCATGGAAAATTTTTGTAATGTCGTCTTAAGTTAATAAGAGATGGTTCTGAATGTTTTAAA